>CM071790.1:17912247-18129166 GCA_036559045.1 Platycarya longipes | reverse complement strand
TTGACACATAAAATTATTTAAAATATGAAACGCTAATAAGTATGTAATTGGATCGAGATGATTATAAATTCCGAATGAAAACATGACATATGTAAGCAAAATACAAATGATTGGAGAGGGGAGATTAACCTAGCGCCCAACGAATTCAATATATATATTGCTTGTTCGATAAGCATATCATAAGATATATTTGTAATCTCACTACTATTTAATATTTTATTATTATTTTATTATTACTATTTATTAAAAAAATTTAGGTAAACGCAACCAAATGAAAAGACCCTTTTTTTATCTTATTTCTGATAAAAGTTCGAGTAATTTATATGGTATTATAGTTATTTATGCGAGCATGATAGAAATTTATCCCATGTTCAAGTCATGTATTAAAAAAAAAATTGGGTTTAAACCTAATTTTGAAGGGAAAAAGTACACTTTTTTCTCTTCATATCTTGATAAAGATGACAAATAATATTGGCAATTATAGAATAATCAAATGTCATGCACTTCTTTTGAAAAAAAAAAATGAATAAATATAAAAATACACATGAAAATAAATATTAATTTTATAATAGTAGACACCACTCTTTATTTAAAAGAGTGTATGTTGCTTGCATAACTTATATCAGTATCTAGCATTACTCGAGACATATATACATTCGAAAATCCATCATTGCAAACAGGACAAGTTTTAGTATGTGATGAAATTATATATATTTGTTCGTTAATTCATAATGGAGATCACAGGAAAAGGACTGAACAAAGTGATGGAATCATCCTTAGTTGCTTCTTCTTTTAGATTGCATTTGTTTGACATAACATAGAATATCCACAAATCTATTTGATCTTACCCTATAAATGCCTCATTATGTTTTCATTAAGACACTTCATTGTAGGTGGAGCATGGTATTGCAAAGTCATATACTTTTGATCTGGATAATTAGCCACGGTAGAGAAATCTCTAATCGACAATAGAACAAGATTCATTTTGCTTGGCAATGTCGCAAGGAGTCTGAAGCATGACAGTGAATAAGTAACTAGTAATTAAAATAACAAAACAATAAGTTTTCATATTAGATTAGTTATTTTTTTATTGTATAATAACAAAATAACAAAACAATAATTTGGTTTTAGTTATTCACATCAAATCTCTATATTGGATCATCCATTTATTCATTATATAATAATAAGTAATTAGTAATTAAAAAAATTAACTTTTTGTAATTATTATTTTATTTTATTTTATCATATTTTACCGTTCTACTTATTATATATTAATTAATAATCATATTCTAATTAAATAATGGGTTAAAAAAATTAATTAGTAATCATAATCTATCTAAATTAAATTAATAATTAATAATTTAAAAAAAAACTACTTAATAAGATAAACATTTGCATGAATATAGACATTTGCTCTATACTAAAGAAATTAATAAAATAGACATTTCTATGAATAAGATAATGAGAAAAAATTAATATAATAGACATTTAGCAAATTGATTGTCAAATATGGAAGAAACTTCGACGATTAGGTAGCTAAAAGCGTTGGTATTGGATTAACCAAATGCCACTGTTCTTCAAATTTTAAAAAAAAAAAATGAATTCAAATAAGCCTACATTGAATTAGCCAAAAACTTTTCATCCTAACTTTTTACTATAGTAAATTCATTTTACTTTTCATATATGAAAAGTACTAATATTCTCTTCATCTCATTATTTTATACTTTTTCAACTCCATATAATTTTTTAATAAGGAATTGACAAATATTTTTTCAGAATTTGGTTAAAAAATAATTATTTAAATATCAAATTAAATTATTAATATACATATGGTTAGTGTAATTACAAAATATGAAAAAATATTTAAATATATTTTTATTAAAAAAATGAATATAAATATGATTGTTGGAAGTTATTAAGGATTATGAAATTAAAATAAAATTAAAAAATTAAAAAACAATTAAATAAATATAAATAATAAAAAAATATTTTGTTACTATAGAAAATGTGATAACTAATCCAATGTAGACTTCATGTTTTAAGTAATTAGCCAAAAGATGAAAAGTTATATATTATTCAAATTTTGAATATTAAAATGGTCAATCCAATATTAGTACTCTAAAGTCCAAAATTTTTTGGACTTTAGTCAATCCTATGTAACTTATTTTAAAACTAATTAGTTAAATAATAGATGGATTTGACATTTAGCTAATCCAATATAAATACTCTTACAAATTAGAAAAAGTAGAATGGAGATGAGACAAATTATCTATATTGTTATACTAACTCTTGGGGTTATTTAGGTACCGTTTGGATTCAAGAAGCGTTTTATCTCATTATTATAACTTTTTTAAATTTTCATATAAAATATAATAAATAATTCAAAATTTTTAAATATTAAAATAATAATATTAAAAAATATTATTATAATAACATTATATTCAACTTTTATCTCAATTTTTTTTAACTCATTATTCAAACGCACTTTAGGCTTTGTCCATTTTCACAAACACTTATGATCTCATCTCACTATTCAAATGCACCTTAGGTCTAGTTTATCTTCACAAATATTCTCGTTTCATTTTATTTTATCTCATCATTATTACTTTTCTAAATTCTTATATAAAATAAAATAAATAATTCAATTTTTTCAAATTTTAAAATATTTTAAAATATTTTTTTCAAATTATAAAATAAAATTAATATTAAAAAATAATTTAATAATATTTTATTTAATTTTTAACTTTTATCTTATCTTATTTTATTTTATCTTTCAATACAAACCAAATCCTAAGGTCCTGTTTAGATTTAAAAATGAGATAAATTGAGATGAGTTTAGTTTATTTTTTAATATTATTATTATTTTGAGATTTGAAAAAATTATATTAAAATTTAAAAAATTTGTATAAAAAATTTATATTTTATATAAAAAATTATAAAAATATAATAATAAAATTAAAATAAATTAAACCGAATTATAAATACAAACCAGACCTTAATCTCATAAGAGATAATAACTTGGGGTATCAACATCCTATCATTATCATTTTTATCGATGCGTGTGCTTTTCCATTACATTCCGCAGGTTCTGTCCCATTTTGGAGTGTCATTGAGTAGTCATAGTCAATTGTGGTAGCACTTGCTACTGTCCTTTTCAAATCCTAAAATGGTGAAAGTTAGGAAATAAATGGTATTCCTGAGTGTAAACCCATATTCTCCTCCAATTGTTGTGGGGGAACGGGAATGCAATCTATCTTTTCATTTATCTTGCCCGTTTGTCTCTTCTAAAATACCAAAAAGAGATTAGCTAAAAATTAAAAAAAAAAAACCTAAAAGAGGGCTTCAAAATAACAAGAAGTAGAGATAGGGGAATGAGGGGGTGGATACACAAAATAGAAATGATATTTACAATAGTAAAGTACATAAATAATGCATAAATACTTTTAAAAAAAATAAATAAATAAATATGAGACTCACAAGAAAAGAATTAATTTTTTAATAATAGACTATATTCTTTTTCAAAATGTTTACGTAGTGTTTATATACTTTACGACTATATATAATATTACTCGTCGCAAAAACAATAGTAAAAATACGTCTCCTCTTAGTTGTAGTCTTAAATAATTAAAGTTATTAAATTAAAAACAATATTCATGAGTTTCTTAATGGGTAGTGTCTTGATGTCATTTTGTATTGAGTAGATGTTAATTTAACAAATCATCTCGTCCACATCTAAGAGCTCTAAGAAATAACTTGATTCCGAACTAATAACGATTTTCTTAATTTCAAGTGAAATGAATAGTATTAATTTAGTGTTAACAGGAGGTTTACTTTTATCATTTCACTAATCAATATTGAGAAATACCAAGTGTATTTAAAAAAAAAACTCAAAAAAATTAATTATTCACGTATCAATGATTGATGTGCTATTTAAAATCTCAAATTTGAATTTAAAAAGAAAATTAATCAAATAAATCTTTTAAATAAAAATGTAAGTGACGTTATGTACTGTACATTTATCATTATTCATCAACAATATGTTAAATAGTCCATATTTTACATTAATGGGTCTCATCCATTTTAAGTTAAATGAAGAGAATGGCAACAAAGTTGCACCATGACACAAGAATTTATCCTGTCGGGTTAGTAGGAATGCTCTAAGGCTAACTCCGAATCCGACCTTATCAGAGGTCAACTCCAACTTTGACTACAACTCCAATTACTATAGACTCTACTTTAACTTGTCGGGAATCGGATTTGAGCTTTTTGCTCAAGCTTTTTATTTTCTTAGATTTATATTTAGCCAATTTCTTTTTAAGAAAAAATGTGGACTTTCAAATTTCAAATATTTCTCAAAGTTTAAAACTAAAATCAAATCAGTCACTGTTCAATTTTATTAAAAACCTAACCAAAATTGCTAAAATAAATCATTCATTACATGTTAGAAAAACTAAAACTAAGTTTAAGTGTTAGTATTGATTATTAACAATTACCATTTAATTAGTGTCTAATTACATGTTTTTTATAATATGTTATTAAATGCTATTAACTTATTATAAAAAATAATATTTTATCCTAACGTCTAACTTATTCCTATTTTAGATTTGTATTATAGTGTTTAATTACATGCTATTATACTAAAGTACGATATGTTATTATATTAGTTTCTAGCTTATTTCTAACTTAATTATATACTAGACTTAGTATTATATGTTATTATACATTAGTATTACATGTTATCATACATTATTGTTATACATTACCATAACATCAGTGTTATTATATAATAGTATTATTACAAATTTATATATTAATGTTTATATATTAGTATTATATGTTATTATACATTAGTATTACATGATAATCATAATATGATGTTTATAATTGCCAAATTATTATTAGTCAATTTAATCTTTTATATTATAATATAATATATTATTTTACAATAATTAACTCATACTCGCATATTATTAAAATTAATTAATTATATAAGTTCTGATTTTATAACTATATAACTATACTAGTATATTATCAATACATAGAAAAATACATATGTTCTTTTTATAAATATCGGAATCGGAAGGCAAAATCAAAATTGAAAAATGGGACTCGGAGTCAGTACAGCGCAACCTCCAACTCCAACTCCAACTCCGAGTTAGAATGGAGCCGGAGTTGGATTTTTGCTCAACCCTAGTTGGGTCATTAATTAGACATATGGACTTAGCTAATGGGGAAACAAATAAATATGCTATAGCAAATTAAAGAACTCGAGCACTCCCAAGATGAATCTCAAGTACAGTTCCAATTATACAAACACAAAGTCAATAGCATTGAACACACGGAAGCTGTAACGTTACTGAAAATTCAACAAAGTCTCGCTTTCTAGTCATCAATGTTCTTCATGTATGCTTTAGAGAGTTTAGTATCCATGACAAGCTGCTGTTCTTTGAGGAGAGAATACCCTGATTCCAGTAAAGCCTCTATCGTTTGCTATACAGCCACATGAAGCACAATCATATTGATGTCATCCAACTTAAATACAAATTTCAGATCAATCAAAAGAAATTTGAGGCCAAAAAGAAAACAACATAATAGCAATTACAGAAAAATAAACAAGACAAATACCAGAAAAGAGGATAGAGTAATAATGTGGCTCTGGTTACCTCCAGTAGTTTCTAAACTTTACAAAACTTCACTTCATGATCATTTACGCATATTGACAATATCTAGAAGATGAAAGCTCAGTCACACAGTTCACCAAACCAGTCAAAGTCTCATAGACCCATTTCAACTAATTATTGTAGACATTTTGTAGACATTTTGGTTAACATCCATAGGTCATTTGAGAATCAGTATCCATTTCTTATTTCTTACATACTTTCGGATTTTTCTTTTCCATATTTACTCGTAACTTTCAGCAGAGCATTCGCAAAATCTGGTTTCCATGTACCAAAGAACAAATAACATCCAAGAAAATTTCCATCTATTTTTGAAAGCCTTACATTTGAATGTCAGAGCATTATAATCTGGTTATCCAACCTTATGAGTAATTTGCAATGTCCCCCTTGCCCCGGCTGGGGCAAAAAAAAAAAAAACGTTTTTTAGAATCAACACTCTAGTTTGATGGTAGGTTGCCATGTTTACTCTCTCTACAGTCCAAATCAATGTCCAAAAATCACAGATTAGTGGACGGGTCGGGAGCTGGGGTGTGTCAATCAAACAAATTATGCACATTAATTTAAACTATCCAATCTGCACTCCACCACACCTTACACTAATTTATTTAATTTCTAGTGGGATTTACATTACAAATTAATTCAGTCCTAGAGTGCTAACTGCAAAGACTTGTAATTTAATGGGCACATTGCAAATAATTGCATACTTTAGGATGACTAGCTACAATTATCCCTTGTGCAAACTTTCAATATTGCTTGGATTCGATTTACATTGCTCAATAATCTAAACAAATAGAACCGATCAAATACATGAGTGTGGCAATAAAAAACTAATTTGAAAAGAAAATAGTAGAGACGTGCTTACCTTTGGGGGAGTGAATGTGGGTAGTTTTTCATTCTTTTTTCGCTTGAGAAGTTTGTTCCCAAGTTTTTCAACGCCTCCAATCTCATCGATCCACTTGAAAAATGTCAAGTCATTGGAATAAAAAATGTGAATAAAGTATTAGCAACAATTTTAAAAGAAATATATATTTGCCTATTTAGGAAATTAATACTTGGAAGCCTTAATATGGCTAAATTAATTATTTATATGGAATGAACGAGAAAAAAAAAATGCTAGCCACATCCTCACGTAAAAGTTAAAACTCCAAAACGACTGACCAAGATTGCAATCAAAATTCTTTGGAATCAATATAAAATCCAGTTCCACTTGAAAAAGAACCAATGCATGGATCTGAAGAATCAATAAAGACTCATAATTTTCATAATTCATCCATCATATGTAGGATTTAGAGTATTAAAATCTCTCCCATTCAAATCACTGGCGTCATCAACAGGGCTTGTTGCCCTATAGTGACCCAATGCCACATGGTATAACTAGGTCAGCTCTAATACCATTTGAAAACACTCCAAAGAAAAAGCCAATCACATCTGCGCTTGTATTTTAAAAGAACTAGTAAACATTACAACTGGAACTCTTTATAAAGTCCAGTTCCACTGAGTAAAAAAAAATGAGACTCGACATCTTATGATGCCATCATAGTTATCCCACCCAATGTGTAATTTTGAGGCATTACTAATTTACTAATTTACTATAGTCAACACTTCTGATACTATAGTGGGAAACAGTATCTTATTTACTAGGGAGTCTTGAAAAAAACTAGCCATGTGCCAAAAACAAATTGATCAATCATCAAAGTGTCATTCACACTTCGTCCTTGTGCACTGTCCATCCGGTTCTCTCTCTCTCTCTCTCTCTCTCTCAAAACTGAACAATAATAATTCCTTTATCAAAATCATAAATAATCTCACATGACAAGTTCCAACCTGTTCAGGAGGCCAAGTCAATGCAAGAAAACAAAATATTGAGTATACTAGGTAATAACAAAAGAGAAACTTGAGTATAAGTGCTTGTAATGATGCATGTATCCATATATGTTCTTGTTTTGGTACGTCTTCACTAGTGAAAAAAAAATTATCAAGCATGTCACAACTTCCAAATTTAGTTGGCAAGAAGACAAAATAACAGCCCAATTGAACACCCCTACAGAGATAATCTTTTTTAGGTTAATATATTGCCTCTCTAGCGTCTGTCACAACAAGGTCATCAACATCTAGTGCAACAACAGACAGAAATCTAGAATGATTAATTCCATATAGGTACTTTATCTTGCCGAAGAGGTTTGATTAGAGAGCGCATGCTTCAGGATTTTGTAGTAAGCGAAAGTTCGGTGACATCGAGCAAAACAAGGTAGTTGCTTCAAGCAGCTAAAAGTTGTATATAGGTAACTGTGGACACTCATGCCAGGTAATCTGACCAAAAAGAAATTTACATAGAGTTCCTATTCAACTCCTCTCTCTTCATAAAACCTCTCGACTTTATTTTCTATACACAATTCAGATCTAATCCGTTATATGTCCATGATAAAAATACTGGAGTCGTCACATAAAAAATGTATACCTGCATGTCAATAGGTAATGGCTCCCTGTTCATAGAGTTTCAATGGGATTCGGTAGGTGGAAAGGCTTTAGAATTTTACAATCTTTGTGCAAGAGAACAAGAAAAAACATGCAATGTTTTTTCAAGACTTTCAAAATTCACACCAGGATATCACATACCTTTGAGATTGACTGGTCATATGTTCGAGACCTAAGAGCTCCATAAAAATCCAAAGCTGCCCAATCAACAGAGCAAAAACACCAATTTGTAAACTACAGCAATAACAATACTTACAACAACGAATCCACACATTTTAACTCTCTTTCAGCAAGATGAAAAAGATGAAAAAAAGGAACACAATATGAAATAGCCCAAACACAAAAACAGCAAACACAGAAACAGCATCAACAACAACTGCATACAAATTTGTGTCTTTTTGTCCTGCCAATATATCTGAGACATTATTCCAGTGCAAAATTATTCAAACATTTTCAATGGATCTTCCTTCAATTGGAAGCGTTTTCCACTTAAAATCCCTATATCTGTTTTTTCTTCTTGTCTTTTAAGGTGTGCCATTAAAACATTGCAAAAGGCAAATTGTAGCTAGATTTTGCAGTTTTTTCTTCTACGGTACCTCAATGTGACATGAGTGTGAAAGGGGTTCAACAATCTGTTTTCTTTTTATAAGGGGCTAAAATCATTTATTTTGGCTTTTTGACCACATATGGTAGGATGGACCTCGAAAGATACGAAAGATCTCCCTCCAAGCCGTACATACAACTTTCATTGAATACGGCTTTCCGCAGAATCCTATATGTATCTATGAGATCGAGTATGGAATTCTATGTACTCACTTTAAACTGAGTATCTGTTGATATGATCAGTTGCCAAGTGATATGAAAACTCACATCGCTAGAGGGATGCTATTAATGAGATCGTGGAGTCAGATGGATGAAATAGATGGAGAAAATAGGGGCATAGAATAATTTGTTCTGATTGATGAGATGTTGAAGAAGAAAGCTACTACAAAGTTACGGTGATGCCCCTCAGTCTAGGTGTTATGTAGTTAAGGTGATGAGTTTATTTCTTTTTTCCCAATAAAAGTAGGGACATTGTTATCATCAACCTGAAGTTGGGGAGGTTGACATCCATCTCTCCTCCAGCTCTTGTCTACATTGTGAAATTGGGATCTTATGAGTTTATAACTCTTTAGGAGTATATACACAGCACTTTCAAGGAAATACCAAACTTTCGTGGATCGAGAATATCCTGAGAAGTGACCAGCTCAAAGCACCAAAACAAAAAAATCTCTAAAAGAGAAGGTTCAGGTTACAAATAAGCTTGATGGTCCAACATGGCCAGTGGTATTCTGTATCTTTAACTTTTCGATTCACTCAAACGGTCATACAATTAGGAGCAACTACATCATGAGAATCATACTGATGGCCTGACGGCAAAGCCATCTTGATTTCATTAGTGCACATTTAAATATGTGAAGAGGCACAACAGTCTGATATCCTTAGCAACCTTTTCTCTTGATATAACTTGCATAATAAAAACAATATGAAGGGAACATACAATCATATCATATTTCAGACAATCAAAGAACTACACATAGAAACCTTAATACCTGCGTAAAATGTGGAAAGCAAAAGACGAATAATTAAGCTTCAACTAGAGTTACTGTTACAGGGTTACTTGTGAATTCCAATGACTTCCATAAACTATAAAATTTACAAAAAGGTGAACTATTCTGAAAGGACGTGACAGATATAATAATTACCTTGATTGGGAAATTTGTCCACTATTCTGATAACATCATCCCTAGAAATGCCATCTTTCTTATACATTTGATGCACAATATTGACAATATCTTCACGGTTCGGCTGCCTGTTTCATGAAGAATATTTCAGAGGTTTGGAGACATGGCGCCATTATTCCCAAGATAAATTTTTTTTTGATAGGTAATCAAAAGGATTTCATTAATATAAAAAGGCTAAGCTCAGGTATACCGGAGGTATACTTGAGAAAACTTAGCTAGTGTTACAAAGAAGAGAGAAGTTCATGGATACTAAGTCCGTTACAAGCGATAGATCCCGCCCATGAAAGCAAAGTCCTATAAAAGTAAAGTTTTAGTTCCTCCAAAGTTCTCTCATAATCTTCGAAGTTCCTTGTACTTCTCTCTCCCCAAATGCACCAACACATACAAATAGGAACCATACGCCATATAGTCGCCACCTATGAGTTGCCTCGAATACCTCTCTAACTCGCTAGAAAATCCCCCAAGTGAAGAGGCATGACCCATGATAAACCGAGTCTTGTGAAAAACTCATCCCACAACTTCTTGACCACCTCGCAGTGGAGAAATAAATGATCTACTGATTCCCCTTGTCTTTTGCACATACAACACCAATCTATCACAACAATATAGCGTTTTCTCAGGTTGTCTATAGTAAGGATCTTGTCTAGGGTTGCGGTCCACACAAAAAAGCCGCTCTTGATGGCGCCTTCGTCTGCCAAATACTCTTCCAGAGGAATCTTAGTAATCCGGGAGTAGAAAGGGCTTGATAGTAATAACTAACCGAGAAAATACCTTTCTTGGAGTGTCTCCATTGCAACTTATCGCCTGTGCCACCAGGGATGTTGAATGAGTATAATGATGCTAAAAACTCCAAAATATTTTCCATCTCCCAATCTTGGGCATCCCTCACGGACTCAATATTCCATTGAGGGGTGCCATTTGAAAGGACCACAAGCTCTGCAATCGATGCATCCTTGTCTCTTGCAATGTCAAAGATAGTAGGGAAGGAGTCTTTGAGGCTAGTTATGCCTCTACACCAAATATCATGCCAAAATTTGATCTGTGAGCCATCCCCTACCACAAGATATTCTTGATCTCTGAAAGACTCCCATTGTTTCCTAATGAACTTCCACAAACCCACCCCCTGTTTGCCATGGACCTCATTCGAACACCAACCACCCCAGGACACTCCATATTTTGAATCTATTACCGACTTCCAAAGTGCCTCCCCTTCATTTTGGTACCTCCACAACCATTTACCTAAGAGAGCTTGATTGAATTTCACCAAGTGACGAATTCCCAAGCCTCCTCCAGATATTGGTGTGCATACAGGTGGCCAATTGACTAAATGATATTTGAACTCCTCCCCCAATCCACTCCACAAGAAGTCTCTTCATAGCTTCTCAATGCGATTGGCTACCTTTGTGAGAAGCGGGAAGAGAGATAGATAATAGGTGGGGAGGTTTGAGAGTGCTTTTAATTAGTGCCAGCTTTCCCCCTTTAGATAAATATAACATCTTCCAAGTGGCCAATCTACGCTCTACCTTTTCAATTACCCAGTTCCAAATCCTTTCGGATTTGAAGGAGGCTCCCAAAGGTAGACCAAGGTAGCTGAGGGGTAAAGAAGAATTTTGACAACCCAATAAAGTAGCCAAAAACTCTGCATCCTGAACGACCCCCACTGGCACTAAAGTAGACTTCGAAAAATTGACTCTCAAACCTGATGCGGCTTCGAAGCAAAGTAGAAGTCTCCTCAAGGCTTGAATGTGTTCGGGGTGAGCACCACAAAAGATAAGCGTGTCATCAGCAAACAAAAGATGGGAGATAGAAAGGGCTCCATTCCCAACTGGAAAGCCATGAAGAAGTCCTGCATCCCCCGATCTCTCAATCATTTTGCTTAGGGCTTCCATAATAAATAAAAAGAGAAGCGGAGATAAAGGGTCTCCCTGTCTCAAACCACAAGAAGACTTGAAGAAGCCTATTGGCGAACCATTTACCAAGATAGATAACTGAACTGAAGAGATACAGAATTCTACCCATTTCAGTCATTTGTTTCCAAAACCACATATTGAAAGAAGATCTAGCAGGAATCGCTAGTTAACATGGTCATAGGCTTTTTTCCATGTCCAATTTGCAAATCAAACCGGGTTCCCTAGATTTGAGGCGATCGTCCACCATTTCATTGGCAATGAGCACCGAATCTAGGATTTGTCTACCTTTTACAAAAGCATTATGGGGCTTCGATATAAGCTTTTCCACCACCATACTCAATTTGTTTGCAAGCACTTTGGAAAGAATCTTGTACACCCCATTCACAAGACTAATGGGACGATAGTCCTTAGCTTCCAAAGACCCCATCTTTTTAAGGATGAGAGCTAAAAATGTAGAATTAATGCTTTTTTCAAATCTAGCATTGGCATAGAAATCATAAAAAACTTGCATAAGGTCTTCCTTGATCACCTCCCAACAGGTTTGAAAAAAACCCATAGTAAAACCGTCTGGCCCAGGGGCTTTGTCACTAGTCATACCTCTTATTACTTTGGATAACTCCTCTTCCAAGAACGGCCTTTCTAGCCAGCCTACAGTTTGAGGATCTAAGATTGAGAAAGATAAGCCATCCACTGTTGGTCGCCAACTATGCTCTTCAGAAAAAAGTTGTTGATAATAATGTTCTAGATGATTCTTTATAACTGGCTGATCCGTAGAAACTACCCCATCTACCATCAGTGTGTCTAATGTGTTGTACCTCTTGTGAGAATTAGCTATTCTATGGAAGAATTTAGTGCACTTATCCCCTTCTTTAAGCCAAAGTGCTCTAGATTTTTGACACCATGATATTTCCTCCAACAGAGTAACTCTTTCAAGTTCTACAAGTACCAGATGCTTGCGAGTTCTCTCTGTTTCTAAAAGAGTTCTAGCTTCCTCTTCACCCTCCATAGCCTGAAGCTCCTCTACAAGAGAGCGTCTCTGTTGGTATACGTTGCCAAAGACTTGTTCGTTCCATTGCTTCAAATCTTGCTTTAAAGCTTTCAGTTTCTTTGCCATCACGTAACTAGGATGACCTTCAAAATTATATGAGGTCCACCAAGCTCTAACTCTGTCAACAAAAGCATCAGATTTAAGCCACATATTTTCAAATTTAAAATACCTTCTACCTCCTTGAATCCCTCTGCTATCTAGAATGATAGGGAAATGATCGGAACATAAGCGGGGTAATCTTCTTTGCACTACATCCGGATAGTGTGATTCCCACTTGGGGGATAGCAGGAATCTATCAATCCGTGACCAAGAAGGGCAGTCACAATTGTTAGACCACGTGAAGGTACCTCCCATCAAAGGGATGTCCATAAGATCTTGTTCTGCAATGAAATCAGAAAACTCTCTCATAGGCCTAGAGATATGAGAGACACCCGACCTTTCACTAGGGAAGCGAGTTATGAGATATGAGAGACACCAGCTAAAGGGCAGTCACGATTGTTAGACCACGTGACCTTTCATATCTCACGATTGTGAGATATGAAATCAGAAAACTCTCTCATAGGCCTAGAGATATGAGAGACACCCGACCTTTCACTAGGGAAGCGAGTTATGAGATATGGCAGTCACGATTGTTAGACCACGTGAAGGTACCTTCCATCAAAGGGATGTCCATAAGATCTTGTTCTACAATGAAATCAGAAAACTCTCTCATAGGCCTAGAGATATGAGAGACACCCGACCTCTCACTAGGGAAGCAAGATATGAGAGACACCCGACCTCTCAAGATAAATAGAAGTTTAAAACACCAGCTAAAGGGGTTTTGGTTAATCTTCTTGAAAGGTTTTAGCTGCCAAAAGTAGGGAAAGTATGAGATAATAGAAAAAGTCATAAGATTTTCCATCACAGCAAGTTCTATTCTTAGGTACAGGTTGGCTACAGTTTTAAAATTTAGGGTTAGAAGGATTGTGAAGTGGGTAGAAAGTAAAAAGGAGAACAAAGGAATGTCCCTATGCTTCACATCGAGATTTTCCTTGCAATCACACCACAAAAGGCTTAACAAATGTCAAAGAGATTACAAGGTTTGTGCTAACATGATTGGTGCTGAGGATATGGGAGGCAAGAAAATTCTAGCGATTGAAGCAAAGACATCTGATGTGATCTTGGAGGAGGGTTGTAAAGAAAATGAATTATGCATCATCAGAAGAAGGATTTCATGCGATCGATAGTGATAGGGAAAAATGGATTTGTTATATTGTCCATATGTTTTTTGATAAGTTGTTATATTGTCCATATATATTTTGGTTGACCAAGAGAACTAATCTTTTGTGCGAAACTTCAAGAGCTGAACAAAGTTATGGGCTTATCATAATTCAAATGCGCAAGGAAGATACCTGATGGTGTCTGAATTGGGTTGAGGTTAGCAGCAAGGTTTAGCTGCAAATCTAAAGGGCAGAGAAGCTCCAGGATGGTTAACTTTTGCAGCAGGGTTAAGAGATTTGCTAGGGGTGATTTTTGGTTCCAAAAACCATAGAAGTTTTCAGGTTCTTGGAACTAGAAGATTTGCCATTAGAAATTGCCATTAGAAGATTTGGTTCCAAAAACCATAGAAGTTTTCAGGTTCTTGGAACTAGAAGATTTACCATAGAAGTTTTCTTCCTTGTTCCATTTCCAAACTCTAGTCTTTCCCATGCCTTATTAGATGTCCTATTTGATACATTGATTCTCTAACTTTTTACTTTCTTTTTACATTAGGAAACAATAAGAATCAGTTTCCCTCAAATATTTGCAGCCATGGAAATCCTCAACCAAAAGTTTTTTTTTTTTTACCAGCCACAATTGGCCTTCAATATTCAATTTTTCAACCATATCAAGCATTTTTTTGATAAGTAAATGTGTATTAATGATTAAAGAACGGGCAAAAGCCAATTACTTTCAACCATATCAAGCATAACAACCATTATGCCCAAATAGCTGTGGTTAGGGCAAAACCCAAAATGACATATCCCCAATATCTTTTCTAACATTTGGCCACAAAAATATATTGGATGACAGCCATAAAGCCTTCCATCACAACTTTCATATGACAATTTGGTATAAGATCTTCGATCCCCCCCCCCCCCCCAAAAAAAAAAAACCCAATAATTATATATATATATATATATATATATATATATATACCCAGTAAAAGAAAAAGAAGAAAAAGAAAAAAAGACGTTTGATCTGCCAGTTACTTTCTGATTTGATTTTCTTGAATTGTCAATATGCTAGTAGTTGATTAGTTTTGTTCCTAATCTTTTGAAAAACACAATTCGTTAAGGAAAACAAAAACAAACAAAAAAAAAAGAGAAGAAAATACTTCTTTAAGAGTGAAAAGAAGGGTAACCACAATACCAGTAAAACTTCTCCATCCTCCCATCACGAATCAAGGGAGCATAAAGAGTTGAAAAGTCATTCCCTGTAAAAATGATGGGAATTCTATTTGTGACATCTGAGTCACGCCAATCTTGTCCAATACTCACTCTTTTAGGATTATCTGACAGATTCATCAGTGTTCCAACCACAATTTGATTGTTGACAGTCATTTGAGTGTTTCCTGGATCAGAATGAAAATATCTTTACTAAGTGAAATAGTTTTCCAATACTAACAGCAGATGTCAAGAAAAGCCTGGAGCTAGAAGATACAAAGACAACAGTTTATCATTTCTTTTTTTGTTGAAAAAAATTATAAAAGTAGAATGAAATTTTGTTGAAACAAGTAATTAGGTGTGGCCCATGTACACAAGCATACAAAAGAGAACACCAAGTTACAAGTTAGGAGATAGAGATGGATGCAAGAAAATCATGAAAACTAGCCTCATTAAATACAATAGCAATTATCATTTCCTTTTCTTTTCCATCTATTTGATTTAATTCTGATTTTCTAGTTCAGTTAAACAGTAGCTCACCAAATCTACCAATGCCAGCATCAATATCATTGATCATCAAGCAGCTCATCTTGCCCTGCAGAATGAAACTAAATTATGATGTTCAATGGGGGATGATCGGTACAAATTACAAGAATATCCATTGATGCATCAATATGAAAGAGGATCATAATTGTGCGAGAGTATAAAACTGTAACATAGTAAAAGGGTAATACAGGTAGTATTTTTAACAAGACAAAAAAAATTAATGTAACTATGATATTAAGCACAACAACTAGTTTAAAAATGGAAGGCATGCCTGCTTTATTTATTTATTTTTTGATGAATAAAATTTTATTGATACAAGTAACAAGGCAAAGACAAGTACACAAGAAGTATACAATAACTGAACCTATTACAAGTCAGGAGCTGGAAAAAGAAAGAAGAAAATCATGGACACTAGTTCCATTTAATAGAATAGCCGAGTCACACTGAGATAAGGAATTAAAGAAAAAACATCAAAATTCATCAAACGAGTGTTCCTTATCTTCAAAGCATCAACCATTCCTCTCAATCCAAATACACCACACAAGGCATGAGGGGATCATATTCCAAACAGCAGCGATTTGCACATTACCACTTAAACCTCTCCAACGCGCAAAAAGGTCCACCACCCTCCCAGGTATCACCAAAGCCAAACCACACCTATTGAACACTTCATCCATAACAACCTGGACGCATGTAATAATAGATAATCCACTGATTCACCAGATTTCTTGCATAAGAAACACCAATCCATACAATTAATCCACGCTTCCTAAGATTATCCAAAGTCAAAATCTTCCCTAAAGAAGCAAACCAGCCAAAGATCGCAACCTTTGAAGCACCTTACTCTGCCAAAAACCCTTCCAAGAAAAAGAGTGAACCCCATTCGGGCAAGACAACATCTTATACCAAGAACGAATTGAGAACTTCTTGTTACCAGTAGGCATCGAGACCATCTTATCTCTAAAAAAAAGCCCCAATTTCCCAATCATTAACACCTCTAAAGAATAGAACATTCAAAATTTCCAATCAGATGAGCCACAAGAGCATCTGGATTCCGAGAAATACGAAAGATCTGGAAATACAGCACAAAGAGCCCTACCACCACACCATGGATCATGATAAAAACGAATTCTAGCATCATCCCCAACCACAAAAATAACATGTTTAACAAAAGCATCCCTACGTCTTCAAATATTTTTCCACACCCACACCATAAGTGCCTCTTGCTCCCTTAGAACTAACCCTCCCCCCCCCCCTTGTGCCCCGTGCTCCGTGCTCCCATATTTAGAATCAATCACAGCTCTCTACAAAGAATCACATTCCTGATGATACCTCCACAACCACTTTCCTAATAAAGCTTTATTAAAAATCTTAACTTCCAAAACCCCAACCACCGCACAACAAAGGAGTACAGATCTTATCCAAACTAACCAAATGATATTTAGTTTCCTCCTCTATATCTCCCCACAAAAAGTCTCAAAATAACTTCTCCAACCGATTTTCCACACCAATCGAAATGGGAAATAAAGACAGAAAATAAGTAGGAAGGTTAGACAATCTACTTTTAATAATGGTGATTTCCCCTTTTTTGACAAATACAAGCTCTTCCAACTTGCCAACATTTTCTCTACTTTCTCCAACACCCCATTCCAACCCGTACTAGCCTTGAACATAACCCCCAAGGGAGGCCCATGGTCACTAATCGGCAAAGAAGAAACTCAACAATCCAGAATACTTGTCAGCCTACTCACATTTCTCAGCTGACCCACCAGTACCATCTCAGACTTTCTCAAATTAACATTAAGGCCTGACACAGCCTCAAAACAAAGCAGAAGAACTGGGAAAGTTCACACATTGAATTAATAGCTCTCTCTCTTCTCACTATATATAATTCTTGATAAACATAATAAGTTACAGTTATCATAGCAAAACCCAGTAATATTAGAGCATATAAACGAGGTAGAATCATTTGAATATCACAAGAAAAGTAAACATCAAAGAAAATATTGCACAGTAGATCACATCAGATAATACTGAACTTCATAACCCTAGACATACATATATCAACAGTGAAAATGGTAAAGCTTCTAACTTGGTTCTGGACCACTTGAGATGCTGTTCTATAGCGCTCACGTATCAGTTTTCCTGGTTCTCCTGTTAATTGAAACTATATTTTAAAGACTAAAATTTTATGATTGAAATTAAACGAAATGATGAATAAATATATGTTATTATCTCAAAGAAAAGAACAGCTCAATATTTGTTACTTGCAAAAGGACCAGTTGTAAGACATTGCAACAGAAATGTAATTTTCAAAGAAAAAAAAAATAACATAAGCATGATGAACATAGACTGTGGCAAATAAGGTTACGTTTGGATGTCAAGAGTATTTGAGAGTATTTGAGAGTATTTGAGAGTGTTTGTGAATAGTAGAAAAAAGTAATAATAAAATATTGAATAATAATAAAAAAGTAATGAATAGTAAAAAAAGTAGGTGAAAAGTAATAATAAAGTAGTGAATAGTAGTAGAAAGTGTTTGAGAAGATTTTGTAGCCAAACCTAGCCTTAGGACTTGCTCCCCCCACCCCCCCAAAAAAAATCAAAATAAGGGCGTGCAACATATAAGATATTCTGATTCATATAAAATGATAAACAATAAGACACCATCCTATCAAGATTATAGGACATCATCCATCGTTATATATCTCATCAAGATTATTTATTTGTCCAATTCATCAGAGATATAGAACATAAAGGCAACAGTCTTTTACATTTGACATGAGTTGGTAGAGTCAAGTAAGCTATATCTTTGTTTGACGTTTGTTCTCAATTGGTAATGTATAGATAAAATATATATATATATATATATGCCTTTTATTTCTTGAAAGAAAGCACTAAGTTTTATGTTTTTAACCCTTATCTCTAACCTAGGACCATCTTTATATATTAAGTAGTTTGAATTTTATAAGAATCAATTATTACATGATGGAAGATGGATGAACCCCTACTGATCTTGACAGGGTCCTGCCCTACAGTAGTTTCATCAAATATTATTATACCTGTATTTGTTTCTTAAGAATCAAACCTAGAACCTACCCCACAATCCAACCTTTGGCAACTTTGGTTATGGCTCATGATTCATCAAGGCATGCTAGAAACCAATCATACCAGCTCTTTCAGATTCCAGCTCTCCAGCAGACAAAATGACAGGTTCAATTCCCATGGCTTGGAATATAAGTTCAGTTTGAAATGATTTTCCTTGTCCTTTTCCCCCCCAAATTCCTGCATCACGTTTCAGCCAAAAAAAAAAAAGTTAAATGAAACTACATGAGTGTAAAAAAGTAATTTCCCAATTTTTTTCTCTTGCGCTTAGCAAATCCCAAATGAATATCATAACTGCATCGTGAGTACAAATAGAACTACATTTGTGCTAATTATTCAGAACATTAAGAAATAACCTGACCAGAAAGGTACCATGATATTCAGAAGAACAATAAGAAATACCTTGAATTCTACTGAATATTAGAAATGTATGATAGCATAATAATTAGACTGAAAAGTAGTTCACATAAATATGATTGAGGCTAATCATTGATCATTGAATTTTTTTAAAGGAGATCAAAATGATATAGAAAATGCACTTGCAATAGGACCCACAAAAAAAATAAACAAATTTTGCAGTTAAATGCATACCAAGGATCAAAGGAACCTTTGTATTGAGAAGATCAGCCATGTAGTTCTTTACAATGTGGGTTACTGCACCAACAGCAGAACATATTCAGAAGAACTAGAGTTTCAGCGTATCTAATTAACTATGAATTAAAGGTGCATAATGAATAAGAGACTCCTAATGAAATTAAACAATTTTGTAGGCCCACCATAGAAACACTCATCTTCAAAAAACCTCATACATCCCATTTCCTATATTTTTCGTCATCTATTAAAATAACATTATTCTATTCTTAGTTTATTACTTTTCTACTATTTTATTTCACATCATAATATGTAACGCCCTAATGGAAGGCCCAAACCACATAGCATATACTCCAAAAAGATTAGTTAAAGATACAATTTGAGCCACATTGAAACTTTTATAAAGAGCAAAAACTTCTCCTTCCCCAGCAATGTGGGATCTCATACACCACCCACCCTTATCTTTATTATATAGGGTATCACAATCTACCCCCCTTAAATTTCAGACGTTCTCGTCAAGCCTGTTCCTCGTAAGTGGCATGGTTCAAATCCCACATTTCTGGTTGGGATAGGCTCTGATACCATTTGTAACGCCCCAATGGAAGGCCCAAACCCCACGGCCTATTATCCAAAAATACTAGTCAATAATACAATTGGAGCCTCATTGGAACATTTATAAAGAGTAAGAACTTCTCATTCCTAAGCAATGTGGGATCTCATACACCACTCACTCTTATTCTTATCATACGGGGTATCACAATTTTTAATTGTGATATCCCGTATGATAAGGATAATGGTGGGTGGTGTATGGGATCCCACATTACTAAAGAAGGAGAAGGTCTTGCTTTTTATAAAGGTTCCAATTGGGCTCCAATTGTATCATTAATTAGTCCTTTTAGAGTATAACTCATGTAGTTTGGGCCTTCTATTGGGACGTTACATAATATTATTCCCAATAAAACATAATAAATAATAGGTGAATAGTGATTTAGAATGAACCACTCTGTAGACAAGGGCATCTTTTGTCCCCATTCCTTTTTCTCATTGTCATGGAGGCACTTAGTAGAATGATCACTCTACCTTGGTTAATAGTGGCTTTGTAGTTGGCTTTTTAGTTGGTGACACCGGTAGGGGTACTCTTAACATTTCTCCCTTGTTGTTCCCAGATGATACTCTAATTAGGGGTGTTACCCGCACCCTACAATATGGGGTAGGCCCCTCCCTACCTCTCGCCCTGCATGGGTGGAAGTGGGGTTTTCACCCCTAGAACCCTCCCCCCAGCCAAGCATCTAGGGACAAGGTACCCCGCCTCCACCAGAGACGAAGGTGGGGTAGCGGAAGACTCCCAATCTGCCCCACTCTCCATCCTTCAATAATGAACTACAATTCACTAAGCTAAAAAAATTATGTATGGGTCCAAAAGTGACCAAAAACACATTTTTTGACCAAAATTATTTAAAATTGCAAATATGACTCTAATATAAAAAATTAAATAGTTTTAAAATTTACTAGTGCATATTTTGTATAAGTTGTAGCGTAGTAAGGTGATCCTTTTATAGGTTACCTTGATGATACAAGTCTCACACTTTAGCTATGTGGGACTCTTGCAGTGTTGTGAACTTGTGAGGGTGGAGGTTGTCGTTTAATGTTTGGTTGTGATTGTGCTGGTTGTTTGGGGGTTCCTTTGCAATTTTTATTTACATTATGTTTGTGATTGTGCATTTATTTCTCTTCGGTTTTTTAATGTAGATAATTAAATTGTATTTAAGTTTTTTAATTATTGTTTACAGCCTTTTTTGGAAATAGGGTGTTGGTGAATTTTTTTATAGTATTTCAGAAGCCCAAATATCATAATGGCTCAAGGGCATTCAGAATTGGGCCTTGGCTCAATAAGACTCCAATCAGAGCTCCAAACTCTGACTTAAAACTTTCCACTTCCTTTTTTATAACTTTCATAGAACTTACCAACTTTATCCTGTAGATGAAAAGCAACCAAATTTCCTAAATGATTTAACATAATTCATCATGGCTCTTTTACCCTTCGCAAGTTTCATAGAACTTACCAACTTTATCCTGTAGAAGAAAATCAAATGGAAAACATAAAAACATGATGCAAGTCATAATTGGCAATATGCAGTGCATCAAATCGAAATATCTTGAGAAACAGAAAAGAAGAATGAAAAATTTCAGTGGGCTCAACAGCAAAAATAACAACATCGACACATCAGAGGAACAATCACCAAGGAAGTCAGAAAACAACAAGAGGTACTAGATAGGCTAACTAATATAACATTTTTGGCAGATAACTTAACATGGGGGTACTAAAACATGCATATTCATATATAAATTGATTTTTTATTACCGTGGGGGTACTGAAACATGCATAAGCATTTATAAATTGATTTTTCACATATTAAGCAATGTAATCTATAAATCTGACTAACATATAATAGCATATTATCAGGAATCACAAAACAGAAAAGAGGGTTAAAAAACATCCCAGCAAAAGTTATGCTGGAGATCATGAGCACCTGGCTCATTAGCAAATTAGATTTCTACCCGATAAAGTATTGAAATCTGAAAAAATTATGAAGATTGTCACTGTTTTTTTTATAAGACAGGTGCACTGAATTTGAAAATAAATAAATAAATAAGATATCTATAGAGCACTCAACCACTTGAAGATTCGCTGAATAACCTTTTCGACGGAACCAAAATAAAGGAAGTGCAGTTTTCAAATAACAAGTTCTCCAATAACCAAGTCCTAAACACAGAAATTGCATGCTCTCAAGCAAGCATCGGAAATGGCCATTCTTGGTTTTATTCTTTTTTCGGTTCCTTGGTAGATAGTCTTGTTATTCCAATGTAGTGTAATGTAGATGAGGTAGATATGTAGCAAATGTTATAAAGTGTCATGTAGCACATATGAGAAAGTAGCCAGCCAACATTAAGAAATGTTCCATCAAAAAGTTCTGTTGACAAACTTCTTTATCGACCCAAATAAGAAAAGAATTTCGTTATATTCTCCAAACCTCTTCCTATATAAAACCAAGTCTGAAACACATCCTTCTCGAGTTCCAGAAAGGCACGGAGTAAATAGTCTCGTGTTTTAGCATGGCTGAGGCACGACTGGAAATCATTATATATTATAAAGCTTTGTCTTTTGCATGGTTCACCAAGCCAGACATCAAATTACCGGACAATAATTCTAAGTGCTCCACAACCAAGTCGGGGATAAAAACAGAAAAACATAGCAAATTATGCACAAAAACTCATCAAAAACAAAGCAAAACAAAACAAAAAGAAACAAAAATTACCATGAAGAGAGGAGCGATATAGTAATCGCCTTGAAGGTACTGAAACGATCTCGTCACTTTGTGGCGGTAATCGAACACAATATCCGCTGCAAAAATATTTGTTCAACAAAGAAATAACTAAAACAGCTAAATGAAGCTAACAAGGAAATTCAAAATTCTGAAAACTCATTTCTTTATTTCTTTCTTTGCTTTCGTGCACTTTCACAAGAATCAAACAGGTTACAGGACATTAGGAAGCCGAAGGGATAAAAAAGTTACAGTCTCGTCCGAGAAATTTGCCGGCAAAGAGATCATCGATGACGCCAGCCCGAGCTCCGACCGCAATATTCATGTTATCAGCCTCTTTTCCGAGCCTGTAGAGATAGTCTTTCCCCTCCGAGTCCTTGGCTTCCCACGAGGACTGCTTGGAGAGCCTCTTGGGCACCTCGGTTTGACCGTCTTTTTCACCATCGTCGGAATTATCAGAAAAAGAAGATTTTGAGCAGTGGACGGAAATGGAAGGGGGTGGGGATTTGTTGGTAGGAGGAAGTGAATGGAAATGGAGGGGAAAACGGGGTTTGGAGGGAAATGGAAAGGAGAGCGCCATTAACTAACACCAAAGCTGGCCTTTGATTTGGAGATGGAGAGTGGAAGGCCGTAAGGACGCGAGTCGAGGACTACTGGGCACCACGTGTGAGACACGGTGGATTACATAAATTGAATTTAGAAAAAGAAAAGATATTTACGGTGCAAGTGAGGATTCTTACTTAGAAAAAAGAACTATCCAATAAAAAAAGGATATATACGGTGCAAGTGAGCATTTTTATTTTAAAAAAATAATAATATCTTATATAATAGTAGAATATGTAAATATTATACAATTATTTTTTTAAAAAATTAATCTATTATTAAATAATTTTTTTTTTTCATATAAGCTCCATATTTATTTATTTTTTCAAAACAATTGTACAATAATTACATTTTTCACGATTATAAATATCATTTTTCTAATAAGCAGAATATATCTATCATTACTTTTTAGAAAAATAAAATTCAAAATTATTCAAATATAAATATATTATTTATAACAAATGTAAAAGAAAAATAAATAAATAAACATTTTTTTATCCTAATCGATATGTTAATAATGTCTATGACTAGAAGAACCATAAACCGAGTATGAAAATATTAAATTTTGGTATTTGGAAGATTATTGGAAGGAAATTGTGTATATTACAATACAAATAAATTTAAAAGTAAATCATGTCTTTTATAAAATAAATGGTGCTTCCGATTGGCTTGCTAAACAGGGTAGTAATGGCAAAAATATGTTTTTCTTTTCTAATAACATTCATATCCTACTAAAAGGCATACTATGTATGGACCAGTACTAAAAGGCATACTATCTATGGACCAGAGTGGTCTTCTCTCCTTACAAACTATTCGTTAAAGAATCTTCCTCTTAGAAGTTTGCAGTCATTGTTTATTGGTGACTTTTTTAATTTTGAATTCGATTTTTTCATTGGTTACAGGGATTTAGTTTTCAATTATTTGTATAGGTTTGTCTTTTTCACTTTCTATTTTGTTGTTTTGCTTAGCAACAAGGTCTCAATTTTGCACACTTGGGTTTGGTTTTTTTTTTCTTATACGTTGTAACCACCAATTATAATAATGTAACCACAGTATTCCTCCGTCAAAAGTAAGGATTAATTAATAAACTTGAGACTATGGGTGTTCAAGCGGGTTCTGGACCGGAAATCCGGGTCAATCCGGCCCGGAACCAAATAGTTAAAACCGGTTTGGACTCCAACCCAGATTCACCCAGGTTGAAATCCGGGTTAGACCCGGGTTGAAATCCAGGTTGGATTCGAAAATCCGGTTTCCGGATTTCCAACCGTTTTTTTTTTTAAAATTTATAAAACCGATATTATTACTGTTTTTTTGAGAAATTTGTTTTGAAAATATTTATAAAAAAATTTTTATTTTATTATCAACAAATTTCTCAACAAAAAAAATAATAATACAAACTAAAAAAAAAATGGTTTAAAATCCGGAAACTGGATTTCTAGGTCCAACCCGGATTTCAACCCGGGTCCAAACCAGATTTCAATCCGGGTGAATCCGGGTTAGAGTCCAAACCGGTTTTAATATGGGTTCCGGATCTAGTTTAATATGGGTTGAAAACCGGAACCAGGTATCCAAATATCCGGGTTCCGAACCGGGACCGGGAAAAAAACCGGCCCGAATGAACACCTCTACTTGAGACGGAGTCACTATTAAACATGTGACTACTGGCTTTTCGAAAATCAAAAATAAAAAAAATAAACCGAATATGAAAAGAAAAGGCCATGATCAAATGACCAGAATTAAACTTGAATGAGTTAATCAGATAACAGCCACCATAGATTATAAACACCTCTTTTTTTGCAACTGAAGTGGACCAATTGGCCAAAACTGAAAACAGTAGCAAATCCACCCAAACAGCAGTAGCAATTTCACTCCCAGCAAAAAGGGGAGAGGAGGAGAATTCAGTATAAGGCTTCAAATTACAGCATATGAGTTTCCAGCCTAATAAGATCCCACATCTTTGATTGGCCATATCAATAGGATTCCCATTGAACAAAGCTTTCCAAAAGAAAGTATAAATCTTTGGAGAAACCAAGTTCTCTCACAAAATGAGAGTGAAATTGAAAAACTGAAAGCTGCACTTGGTGTCATCCCCATACAGATTTCACCAATAAAATATATGCATTATTATGAATCCATGATTTAGCATCAAGACCAGGTCTTAATTTATTGTTGAACTTCCTGTATTAACTCAAGATCATCAACATACCGGAATGTGTGAAAATCCCAGCCAAATAAAGAGCATATATCTTTGACAAACCAAAAATTCATCTCCTTCACAATCAACCAAGATCTTTCTTACATGAAGAAAGTAAAGATGACTAACAGTTTTCATAAATTGAGAAAGATGACTAACAGTTTTCATAAATTGAGAACAGAGAGTCAAATGCCATCACTCTTCAACTTCAAGCTAATTTGCAATACAAAGCATGCATGATGTATTTCTTATACCCTCACCCTCTCCTAGAGATCTACATATCTTAAACCAAAGGATCAATTTCTTTCAGAATGAGAAGTCACTCCAACACCAAACAACCAGAAGCTTGGACAAGATAACCTTAGGAGCATTGAGACATGAAATAAGGTGTATAGGTATTGAAGATAACACATGTTTATCAAGGCCACAATATTTGGATCTGCAACTGCTATAGAAATCTAGAATATTAAATTGATTTTGATAGTTCAAAATATTTGGCCCCATATTTAATAATAACTAAATGTAAGCCAATTTGAAAATTTCTCTCATAATTTAGTCAAGCTTGAGTCAAATGGTAGGTGCCATTTCATATTTCCCTGGCATGAGTGTCTGATAACTTCAATGATGCTTCTCAAATCCTCAAACAACCGAGCATTCTTGTGCATCATGAAAGAATACTTGTGCACTTAATAGATACAAACAATATGAAGAGAACCTACATATAAGAGAGTTAACGTAGGCAAACTACTATTGTTTATAATAACATAATCATTATGAGTCATTTAATTTCTCTGGCAACCACCATGATCTCCAGTCCATTTTGCTCCACACCCATAGCAAAACTGGAATGCACACCTGCAACCATAATAAGCAGAACATTACATGCATGCATTCTATGCAACTTGTTATACGGTCAATGATACTTGGGAAGAAATATATTTTCAGAATACTCCACATATTATTATTATTTTATTATTACTTTTCACTACTGTTCATTATTATTCACTACTATTCAATACTATATCATTACTTTTCATTACTATTGCAGAATATCTAAGATCATCTCACTATCCAAACGCAACCTAAAGAGAAGATAGAAGTAGTGGATAAGACTGGGAGTAAACTATGTTCCAGGTGGCGTGAACATGAGCAATTTGAATTTGAACTAGAAAACCAGAATTCTAGTCCACACTTAACAAAACTACTGTAAGTAAATTCCGGTGCATGGTACACGTCGGTACTCCAATTCATTTCTCTCTCTAAGCCAGAATAAATATGTTTTCTTTAAAATTAAAAGTATATGTTACTGTGCGAATCTCAGCAATAACTTGTTCTGATTGTACATATTAATCATTTTGGACTAAAAGAACACTTTTTGGTGGAATAGTTACGTTGTGTATAATATCTTCACTCTCAATAGGTACATACAAGTCTATATAACATAGAAAAGCAGGATGCCCATGAAGTGTACGTGTGGGATGAACCAAATCCTCATTGAATTTTATTTTTCCATTCTCCGGCAACTCATTCAATAGTCCAATCTCTATCCATTGTGAAAGAAAAAGCAGTACAAGCTGATACTGGAAGGTGGGGTGGACAACGTATGTAATTAGCCTGTCATCTGTGTGTAGATGAGCATCTATCAGTATTTTAAGGATTTCTTTTTCTTAGGGGGTACTTATCACTTACCCAATCGTTTTATAAGAAGATGATCATCAAAGGTGATCCCCTCATGCTTGCTCACAGCGTGGTAGACGTGTTTTGCATGAAGACAAAGGCAATGGCATGGATCGGTAGGAAATACCATTCCGGCACAATATGAGGCGGGGTGGACATCAGATTAGCAGGTATATAATTGTCGGGATGCCCCAAAACATTAGGAGCATAAAAAATCCAAATTTAGAAGGTTTATAAGCCTATGTCATTATGTAAATCATTGAAACCCATGCTTTGGTCTCTCAAATATGCTAGCTTGTTTATGTTTCAGATAACATAATCTACGTAACTATTATACTTTCTGCAGTTTATATTGAAGATATCTCTGCATCCCCTGTATCAGGGACAGAATTTCTATATCTTGATATCCAATCAACGACCCACAAATCAAAGCAACCTAAGAAGGAAGATGCACCAGTAAATAGAAACAATAATCTCTGCATTGACCACCGAACATCCCAAGTCAGTATTTGAAGGCAAAGTTACTACTTTTTTATTTTATATTTCTTGCCTTTATAGTGTGTATTGTTTCACAATATAATCAGGCAAACCAAATGTAAAAGCTTGTGCAGTGAAATAAAGAACCTTTCATCTTCCCTGTTGTCATTTAATGTGGTCTTGCACACAGTCCATGGATAGCATTTACGCCCCGTTTGGATACGGTTTATCTCATCTCATTTCATCATTAAAAATAATCTAAATTCCGATACAAAATATAATAAACAATTCAATTTTTTAAATCTCAAAACAATAATAATATTAGAAAATAATACTCTAATAGTATTTGATTCAACTGTCAACTTTCATCTAAGATCGCCTCAAATTTTCTCACTATTGAAACGAGACCTTAATGTTGTGTGATTCATGTTTATATTCGAATTGAAGAAAGTGTTTGAAATTGTAAAGAAATCTTAATAATCTAGCAGACTGACCTGCAAGTAATATGTAAACAACCTTCAGTCTTTTCCACAAAGTATTTGCAATGGGGGCACCTCATCCATCTCCTCTCCCTTGCTAAATCCCTCACCATAAGATCGTCCCTCCCCCTCTCATCCTCATTCAACTTCTGGAACTCTTCGCACTCTACCCCTGGATGCCAAGCTACAGAACATTGTGCACAGAACAATCTATGGCAGAATGGACACTCCGACTCCCTAATGACTTCTCCTTCGTTATCATTCAACAACATGGCTGAACAATCCTTGAATGGACAGTAAAATGTCTTGAAAGCAAGAACATGTGTTTCGCACAGCGCCGAGTCCCACCTGTTAGGGGAATACACAATGATATAATAAAAACTACAATAAAATTAACATTCAAACGAAATCAGTTTAGACTGAGAGACGAAAATCTCGCTCTCGAGATGGAAAATAATGGTCAGAAATAAATATTATTAAAAAATACTAACACCACCTTTCCTGCACTTCTTTAGGAAGCACTCGCCTGCAATCATCGATTGTCAGGACAGACTTGCAACCCAGTTCGGGGCAAGAAACCACGGTTATGCTCTCTTGGATCTTTGTGGAAATATGTTTGCTAATGCAATCGGAACAAAAGGAGTGAACACAGCTATGGTTTTCAAACATTTCCTCACCATCCTTTCTCTCCGCACAAATTTCGCAGAAGCAACTCGATGATTCTCCTGCTTCTTTTGTTTCCCCAACCGGCTCTGGGTTTTGGGTTGAAGAACTTGCTTGAACTAATGGCGATGAAATGGAGGAGGATGAGGATGAAGCCCCCATGTTTGCATGTTGGGAAGTGATTAGGGAACCCATGAGAACCTCTTGGAACTGCAGTTCTTCCGCATACTTTTCATCCGACAGTGGCAAAGTCTCATTTTCTTCTTCAACATCAAATAACATGGACAAGAAAGAGTCATCCACATACATAAGATCTCCAGCAATCGATTCTTGAGCCATGGCACAGATTCTGTCTCAATGATCAGCCCCTTTTTATTTTCTCTCTGCAAGAGAAGAGAGTCGGTCTCATCTAATTTATTGGAAGCGGCATTAATTTACAAAGGAAAATGCTAGTCTTTCCGTTGGATTTTTTTTATAATTAAAAAAATATTTTTAATGATATTACGAAGTTTTAAAATATTTGTAAAACAAATTTTAAAAATATTAGATAAAATCAAAAATGCAGTAGCAGGACCCGGAACCCAACGGAGCTCCCGCGGTAGCCGTAGAGCCGCTCCAATTTACAAAGACTTTTTTTTTTTTTTTTTTTTGGAAGAACAATTTACAAAGACTCAGCAGAGAAGATCAGGCCATTAAAAATAAAAATGAGATGAAATAAAAATTAAAATAAAATAAAATATTATTATTAGATTTTTTTTAATAAAATATTATTATAAGATTTTTTTTAATATTAATTTTATATAAAAATTTAAAAAAATAGTATGAGAATTTAAAAAAATTAAATTTTTTATTATATTTTATATAAAAATTTAAAAAGTCTCATTTTTTTAAAATAAACCAAGCATAAATAATAAAGAGGTTTGGGGGCGCATAAAAGTAGGATAATTTTGGGATTTGGCCAGATCGAATCCCCTCCTTTGTAGTCCCTGTCGGCGACGGCAGGTCTGGGTGAGATCAAATTTTTCTTAAAAATTTATCTTTATTTTACTTTTTATTGTATTTTTTATTATGATTTCTTTATTTTATTATTTGATTGTGTTTTTTAATTTTTATTTTTTTATAGTATTTTTTATTATATTTTTTAAATATTTTTTATTATATTTTTATATAAATTATAAGGAATTAGAGAGTAAGCTACAAAACACTGGGGTGCAGCCCGGCTGCACCCCAGCGTCTCCCTTAAAAGTAACGTGCAGTACAAATAGCTTTGGGAGTCGGTAGGATTAGCTCTTCCACCACATTAGACGGCATGTGTCAAGACGCGCTACTATTAATGTCGAGAATTTTTTGCCGGTGATTCATCTCCGGTTCTTATTCTACTATTTTCTTATTTTTTTAATCAAAAATTAAGTGAAAACGAGAACGATAGTTATTTGTAATTATCCTAAAATAACACAGTGCAGCACACATTTCACAGCTACAACTTTCAACCTTAATCTAAAATCATTTTCAGACAGTCATAGACTCACTCTCTTTATTAAAATTAGCGAGAGTTAATCATTTGACTTCTTATTTTTTTGTGTTGTATTATGTATTAATTTTTTGAAATAATTATAGGAGATTGTGATTCCACTTAAACTTATATTTTATAATCTATTAGTTTAATCTAATGTATTTAACTTGCTAAAAATAAAATAAATAAAAAAGACTTAGCTGTGAAGAACTCCCCCTCCACGAGGTTTTAGCTTTTGGCCCATTTTGTTTGACGTACGCGTAAAAGAAAAGAAAAATCTAAAGAGCAAAAGTGCTCTTTGAAGATGTCGGATGATAGCTTTTTAAGAATAATTTACTAAATCAAAGGAATTTTTCTCTTGCAATGATTTTTTATATAACTTCAAAATTTTATTCATCATTCTTTAGAACTGGAAAATAACACCATATATGTAAATACCTCTATGCGCAATAGGCCACCTCAAATTTATATTTTGAAAGCTTGCCCTTACTACTATTCCCCCCATCTATTACCCTTTCATAATCTGTAATATTTATAACTAGCATAATCTCTTTAACTTTGTATTTGTGCTATGGTTTCAATATATATCTCCCAAACTTGCCAAAGCATAAAACCTCATTTCATCTTAGCTTTTATATCAATGCATGCTTGCTTACAAAAAAAAAAAAAAAAAACACTTCAGTTCATCTTGCCTGGTTTGTTTTCCAAACAATTTTATATTATCTCATTCCATCTCATCATTACTACTTTTTTCAAATCTTCATACAAAATAAAATAAACAGTTCAATTTTTTTAAATCTCAAAATAATTTTTTTTTAAATCTCAAAACAAAATTAAAATTAAAAACATATATTATAACAATATTTTATTCAAATTTTAATTTTAATTTTATCTTATCTTATTTATAAAAATAAATCAGGCCTTAATTTAGGAATTGAAAGGACAATTAAAGATTACAGAGGATTCTTATTTCTCTCTCGTTTTCTCTCTTGAGCCTCCTCCTCTCAAAACTACAATCTACTCGTTTGAAGCTAGAGGGAAGAAGGAGCATAAAGGGGGTCAAAGCTCATGCTCCTTCCTCTCTCCTCCCCTCTAGTCTATCTAGAGTTTTTCTATTTTTTTCCTCTCTATTTTCATGTTTTTTTTTCCCATTTCCAGCCCAAAGCAATGAAAAGCTCCAATCTATTTTTTTTTTTTGTAACTCTCAAACCATCATGCCTCCTCCACAAGCCACCTTTATCATTAATCTTCCAATCGATAGTAACAAATCGTCGATTGAAATAGTGTGTGAGTCACACGCGGCTCAACTTGCGCATGAGAGCCACGCACCTCCGCATCAAGGAGTGTCATTAGCTGTCACAATCGACTATTTTTGGTCCAGCAACCTCAAATCTCTTAGATCTAACCGTTCTCCTCGTTCCTAGTGCGACACATATTCCACGCGCCACCATTATCCCAGGTGGTCATTTTTCGGCAATTCATACTTCCGTTTTCTTTTTTCCTATGTTTTAATTTATCCTAACCAAGGATCATTGGAAAAAGGTAGTTGAATTGTTAAAGACTTCAACAACCAATCCAAATGAGCAAAATGCAACACATCCCCCTTCATTGTGACTTCCAATTGCAACTATATCAAACCAAAAATAGTCTTTATCAAAATTGTTGCAAGCGGCATCTCCTTGTGGGGCATGAGCTGGGTCAAGTCATTGCCCTCATAACCAAAATTTCGCATACCATATCGATAGGTGTTTTGATCAAGACATTAGAATAAAATATTTCAATATCAGTATTATTTCGTGTACCGTTTAAGAATAGTTTATACATGAATAAATTACATATATAAATGTATATAAATAATATTTCAAAATAATAAGCAATTAATGAATAAATTATATATAAATAGTCTAGTCTAAATTAAGATTAAAAAAAAAAAGAAATAGAAAACAAAAAATGATAAAAAGTTAAAATCTGATATGGCCAAAATACATATATTGGCCAGTACCTACTTGTATGATACGAAATTATAAACATTGCTCATAACCTTTTTTTTTTTTTCCTTTTCCTTTGCTTTTTATTGTGTTGTATTTGTTATTTTTGAATGAATGATGGGGCCTCCCACTCTATTAACAATCATATCCTATAAACTTTATCTTTATATATGATATATTTGCTTAGGAAAAAAAAAAAAAAACACCTCAATTCATCTTGCTGCCATTAACAAGGAGTCATGTGTCAATTCCCTCGTATGATTACTGTTTACATGTATTGCCATTTGATTCAAAGGATTTTTAATAATAAAATATTATTATAAGAAAAGTCTTAATATTAATTTTGTTTAGAATTAAACAAATTAAATTATTTATTATATTTTATATAAAAATTTAAAAAAATCATAATAATTATATGAATGATCACATCTATCAAGCAAAATTAGGCTAGCCAAATTTATATATTTAAAAAATTTGAACTAGTCATTATTCTAATCGAGGTAGTCGAAGGAAGGAAATCAGTAATAGGGTTATTTTTTAATTTGTAAAGAGAATTTGAAATTAATAAAAGCTTTGTGCAGTAACAAACATTAAAAACTTAGAAAAATAACAAAAATCCTGTGATCGAGCGGTTTTCTTTTTTTTGGATTTATAAAAGTCATGTTTATTTATCAATTAAATGGTATATTTTTCCATTTCCAATTTATAGCTATTGAAACGTAATTTCTGATAATTTAAGGGACATTCGAGATTATTTTCATATTTTTAGATGCTTTTTTTGAGGGTATTTTTAGGCTCATTTGAATACTCGTATTACAAAATTTTTAGGTTACGTTTGAATGTTGAGAATGTTAGACAGTCTTTATAAATAATAATAATAAATAAATAAAAAATAATAAAAGTAAGTAAATTAGTAATAAAAGTAAGTAAAAAATAATAATAAATATTTAAAAATTATTTATTTCCAAACCTGCTCATCCCAACATATGGAATGTTTTACATTTGAGTAATGTATTTGTGGGAGAATTTTAAGGAATTTTCCATTAATGATTGGGGTAACGAAATTAAAATAGTAATTTGGTGGTAATGCATGCGCTGACGTGAATGGTTGATCGGAGAACGAGTTCATCCTGCCCAGCGAATAAGTTTTGACCATCAAATATGAGTAATATTATTATGTCTCTCAATTTGTTCATTTGATATATGTTCTAAATTGTAATTTTCTTTTCTTTTTTTTTCAAACATTTTTAATATAATTAAATATATTTAAAAATAAAAAAATCAATATGTTAATAATCAATTCCTTAATTATTAAATAAAAAAACTTTTTCTAAGAAAATTTAATACATAAATAATTAAAATGAAGAGATAAAATGAGATAACATAATAATATTATCCATCAAATATTACGCTATATGAATAAGATTAAAAATTGACAAAGTAAAAAAACATATATTTAATGAGTGTCAGTATAAGGTATAAAGGCATTTAGTAGTTTAAGGATAAAAAGTATATTTAATGAGAAATGAAAGGCTGCTAGGAAGATGTGGTAGTCCAATAAATTCAATAACTTCAATGCTAATTTAGCTATGTTTGGATTTAGAGATGAAACGAATTGAGATGAGTTGAGTTTATTTTTTAATATTATTATTATTTTGAGATTAAAAAAACATGTATTATAATTTGAAAAAGTTGTATTGAGATTTAAAAAATGTCTATAGAAATTTGTGTTTTGTATAAAAAATTATAAAAATATAATGATGAAATAAAGATAAATTGAGATGAATTTTAAATACAAATGAAGCTAGAAGACACTAGCTTATTTAAAGCAAGTTCACACCATATTTTGGAACTCCATATTAGAACTATTAAGAACATCGGCAATCATGGTTTAGCCAAAGTCAAAATTAAAATTTGTTTAAGGTTTCATTTGGATAATAAAAATGAGAATGTGATGATTTTAGATAAAAGTTTAATAAAATATTATTATTTTAATGTTTATTATTATTTTAAAAGTTTAAAAACTTGAATTATTTATTATATTTTATACAAAAATTTAGAAAAATTATAAGTATGAGATTATATAAGATGATTTTTGTATCTAAACGGAGCCTAAACTTACATGTTTTATCCAAAGCCAAAGTCATTCAACATATAACCCTACATTGAATTATCTATATATCAACTAAAATATTGATATATTATTTTTTTTAATAATAATATTTTAAAATTATTTAATATTTTACAACACTAACCATATGTTAATTAATAACTAGAGATAGTAATACTAATAACCATGCACAAAATCAATTGATTAATATTATTTAGTGACAATGTTAATTATTAATAATTGGAGATAGCAACATTTTGGAATAAAATATATGTTTTGCTATAAATAGGGTGTATTCAAAGATGTAGAAATGTTTGGATTTTTATAAAAAAAAAAAATATCGCATATCTAAAAATTAGAAGCTATATATGTAATTGCATTCTTTTATTAGCTATTGAATAATTCTACACATCAGTCACTCTAGACACACCACACTCCACATCTTATATGAATAATCCATTATTTCACTTTCTCTCATCCTATCATATCCCTTCTTTCTCATCAAATTTTCTCTCTCCTCAAACTCTCTCATTTCATGGAATTTCATCTTTCTCATTTTTGTCAAGTTTATTTTTGTTAATAGAAAGAAGAAATAGAGAACAGTTCACGTAAGATGTAAGTAGCAAAAAGAGTAACTAATAAGAAGATCAATTTTCATTTGCTATTATATAAAATAGAACTACTATAGTTATAAAAAGATCTTACAAGATTAAAATCATAAAGTGGTATGACTTTATATGACATATTAGATTTATTTTATAATAAAAATATTTTTATAATTTAACGTGCCATTTCATACCATGTGAATTTATGAACTTATTCTTATGAAATATTTTGTGACTAAAATATTTCTTAAAAGGAAGTTACTAGTTGAGCCGACCTTGTTCACTTTTACTGACACTATCATTTCTTTCCATTATTATTATTTTTTCAAATTTCAATACAAAATAAAATAAACAATTCAACTTTTTCAAATCTTAAAATAATTTTTTTTAAATCTCAAAGTAAAATTAATATTAAAAAATATATTATAATAATATAATTTTTAATTTTTATCTTATTTTATTTTATTATATCTATAAAAATAAATCAGGTCTAAATTTAAAATAAGTTTATTGTGATGGTAAAAGTTAAGAAGCTACAAAGGGTTATAAAAGATAAATAAAACAAAATAAGACCTACACAATTTTGGGTTGGGCTTTTAAAGTAAGTGGGCTTAAAACCCTCTTACCTACAAAACATTTTTGTGGGCGCAGCTGCGGTAGGTGAAGGCGTCATGCAGCCATCAAACCTCGTGGATGTTCATGTCAGACGGTAGGTAAAAACAAAGACAAGTAGCACTCCCTCTCAGCCATTTCTTTAGACTTGGACCCCACTCTCCCCCCACCCAAAACCCCCGTTTTCACCAACCCAACGACGTTTATACTCTCATACTCATATTTCCCTCCTCCACCAACTCCCCCCAAGGAAAAAATAAATAAATAAATAAATTTGCTTATTCTCTCACTTCCTACCAACCTCCCTTGTCATCTCCTCTTCGATCACCTTTATACTCTCATTATCTTCGCCTCACCAACAAGAAGATCCAGCATTCGAATTTCGATCTCTCTTGATTCTTAATTCCCATTTCTTTTGTTTTCAACCAGCTCTAATGGCTCCTATCCAAACAGAGCAGCCCGCAAAAGAACTCATTTTCCGGTCAAAACTTCCCGACATTTACATCCCAAAACATCTTCCTCTCCACTCCTATTGCTTTGAGAACCTATCCGAGGTCGGCTCCCGCCCGTGTTTGATCAACGGTTCGACCGGCGAGGTTTACACGTACTATGATGTTGATCTCACCTCCCGCAAGGTTGCTTCTGGCCTCAACAAGCTCGGCATCCGGCAGGGAGATGTTGTCATGCTTTTGTTACCCAACTCGCCGGAATTCGCCTTCGTCTTTCTCGGTGCGTCTCATTTGGGAGCCATAACCACCGGTGTCAATCCTTTTTTCACGGCGGCAGAGATCTCAAAGCAAGCGAAATCTTCCAACGCAAAGCTCATCATCACTCAGGCTTGTTACTACGACAAGGTGGAGGACTTGGCTCACGAAAACGGTCATGTCAAGATCATCTGCACCGACTCGCCACCGGAGCAGGCCGTCGACTGCTTGCATTTCTCGGAGTTAACTCAGGCCGACGAGAACAGCATCCCGGAAGTGAACATCAGCCCAGACGACGTCGTAGCTCTGCCATACTCGTCGGGGACGACGGGGTTACCCAAAGGCGTGATGTTGACGCACAAAGGGCTGGTGACGAGCGTGGCTCAACAGGTCGACGGCGAGAATCCGAACCTCTACTTCCATGGCGACGACGTGATATTATGCGTGCTGCCATTGTTTCACATCTACTCTCTGAACTCGGTCTTCCTCTGCGGGTTGCGAGCTGGTGCTGCCATTCTGATCATGCCCAAGTTCGATATTGTTTCGTTGATGGGGCTGATACAGAAACACAAGGTGAGCATCATGCCAATTGTCCCGCCGATTGTTTTGGCCATATCTAAGTCCCCAGATCTCGAAAAGTACGATCTATCTTCTATAAGAATGATCAAGTCTGGAGGAGCGCCTCTGGGAAAGGAAATTGAAGAAACTGTGAAGTCCAAGTTTCCCAATGCTAAATTTGGTCAGGTATGGATCCAATTCCTCATCCTATCCTATTTTTGCGTTCTTTAATTTGTTGTTTTTTGAGTAATGCTAGACACAAGAACGCTCGTATAAGTTTGAATTCCACTAATAATTAATAAATATAAGTTTTTTTTTTTACACTTTTTAAATAGGATTCACTTCTTTTTTTTTTTTAATACAAAAGTTCGTATATAACTTGTCTATTTAAAACGTGTACAAATAAGTTATCTTGTTTTTTTTTTCTCATTTGAATACTATAGCTTTGCCTTCCAAATTGAAACTTGATCAATGATGCATCTGGTAATTTGAATCTCATTAGAAAACTTGAGATCTAATTTAGAAAGAAAAATGCTCGTTAAATTTGATATATTTTTTTTTATATTTTGTATATTTTAATTTTAAAATTTTTTTTATTTGATTGAATAATTAGAAAATGATTATTAGTATATTAATATTTTTTTATATTTAAAAAAAATTAATATTAACGATACGGAGTATATGTTACAACAATGCCCTAGCATCAGTATCCATTTAGAGCATTCTCATTGGATTGGCTAAAAGTTATCTTTCAAAAAATACATTTTTATACAAATACCAAAAAATAAATGCCACAATTGATCAAATATGACAATAAAATTTATGAGAAAATATTCAAAAAATATTTGAAGTGAATAATAAAGCTAAATCAATTGTCAAAAAGGTAAAATAATTGCTAAATTTGACAATTATTTTAGCTTTTTAGTAATTGGTTTAGTTTTACTATTTACCTCAAATACTTTTTGAACATTTTTTCATTAATTTTATTGTCATATTTAATCAATTGTAGTATTTATTTTTTAATATTTATGTAAAAATATACTTTTTAAAAGATAATTTTTAATTAATTCAATGAAAGTACTCTTCAAAAACAGATGTAGATGATGCGAAGAATCTTTGAGGCTATAGATTTTATAAGAAAACGTCACAAAATACAGTCGGTGCACACCACGCCACCAGTCCCGTAGAGATTCAATGAAGGAGGCAGAGAGCAAGTTAAAATTCCATGCTCTTGTTGACTGGATGGTCTAACTTGGACGATTATGAATGCCATTCATTGAACTACTACTGACCCAAAACTAGCGAGGAAACAAAAAATATTAAAAAAAAAATCATAAATAAAAGAAATGAAGGAAAATGATAATTTATATAATGATCTAATGCATGATAATCCTTTCAACCAAATGTAGATAAGTTGAGACCAAAATCTACTTTTTAATAATAAGCTCTACGGTTTTTCAAATTGACTTACACATGACCTTATAATTATATATATATATATATTATATTATATTACTCTAAATAAAGTGTCGGACGTATCGTCCCTCTTTTGATTAAACAAAAATTTCCTTTAGCACTTGGCGAAGTATTTTCTGTTTAACATTAATATAACGCAGAACTGACTCAAACTCAAAAAAAAAAAAAAAAAAATGCTAAACTACAGGGATACGGAATGACAGAGGCAGGTCCAGTACTATCAATGTGTTTGGCATTTGCCAAAGAACCATTTGATGTGAAATCAGGAGCATGTGGTACTGTTGTGAGGAATGCTGAAATGAAGATCGTCGACCCAAAAACTGGTGCCTCTTTGCCCCGCAATCAACCGGGAGAGATTTGCATCAGGGGAGATCAGATCATGAAAGGTACATTTATTCTCATGTTATGACTATTTTCATCTAAAATTGCTATAGAAATAAAGAGATAATAAACTTAAAAATTGATATAATTATATAAAATTCGTTAGATTTATTTTATAATAAAAGTTATTTTACAATCTGACATACTCCATCAAATCATATCAATTTGTGAATTTATTTATATAATTCTTTTGTAGTTAAAATATTTTACATTTCTAATATAAATGTTTTAAGATTCCATATTATTCAAGATTAATATGTATGGTTAATATTTGACGAATTTGTTGATATTCAGGTTATATTAATGATCCAGAAGCTACAAAAGCAACCATAGACGTCAAAGAGGGTTGGTTACATACAGGCGATGTCGGCTTAATTGATGATGATGATGAGCTCTTCATTGTTGATCGATTGAAGGAGCTGATTAAATACAAAGGGTTTCAAGTCGCACCTGCTGAACTTGAAGCCTTATTACTCACCCATCCTAGTATCGCTGATGCTGCTGTAGTCCCGTAAGTTTACTTATTCAAAGCATACATGCATATAACTTAGTACCTTACATAAAAAATATTACTTGCAGAGAATTTTATATAGAAATTACGTAGGAAATTGTTATAGTTTATTTTTAATTGTGTTTTGTATTTCAACTTTTTTAATTTCTAGTTTTATTTGTGTTGGGCAAATGATTATTCTATTATTATTATTATTTTTTAAATTTCTTTAATTTTAATTAATGTAAAATTTTAAACTTACTTCTGTACGAAGTTTCTTATATATAGCGGAATCCTATATATATATATACACAAATTCAAAAAAAAACAAATTTCTTACAAATCAAATTCTGCCACGAAAAGCGTGTAGTGTTCTCCACATTGACTTACAAATTGGAAGTATAGCATTGTGGTCGATTAGTTATACATTAAGATTGTGTTTGAGTGTAAGGGGATTTCAGATATTTTGTTAATAGTAGTAAAAAAATAATGATAAAATATTAAATAATAATGAATAATAATAAAAAATAGATGAATAACGTATGTTTGTTTGTCATCTTCAGCATGCAGGACGATCGAGCCGGAGAAGTGCCAGTTGCATTTGTTGCAAGATCAAAGGGTTCTACCATCACAGAGGATGAAATCAAGAAATTTGTGTCTAAACAGGTGATTTTTTAGTTTTAGTTTTTTTAAAGTCTTAAATCTTCCTAAAAGCTTGACTTTGAGGGATGGAAGTTTTACTTTCTGATGGTAATAACGCAGGTGGTGTTTTACAAAAGAGTAAACCGTGTGTTCTTCATTGATGTCATTCCCAAATCACCATCGGGAAAAATCTTGCGGAAAGAGTTGAAGGCAAAACTGGCTGCAGGCTTTTCAAGTTGAATTCACATATTGCAAAGATATGGGGAAGAATTATGGCAATTTGAAAGCTGCTATTCCTCAACTTTGCTATCACGACCGATTTAATTTCTTTGATTATTCTGTACTATTTGAAATGGAAGACTGTATAAAGGATTTGCATTCCAATTGCAAGAACTTTCACTTTACATAATCAAATATGTAATCAATTTTATTTTTCTTTCAAAATTTCGTTTTGTGCTCGTGAAAGGAGGGATGATATTGCAACATTCCACATTATTAGGAAGCATAGCTGCATGTTGTCTGACTCTCTAAGGTGATTGTACATGTAGAAATTTGAGTTTTATTTTTTTTAAAGAAGAGTTAGGGCCACATAACTAAAAGTAATTTCTTCTCAAATTTATTGATAACTCTCATTTATGCTAGAGGCATATCATTAAAAAAAAAACCTGAAAGTTACAAATAATCAAAAAACCCAAATGCAGATAAAAAAAGATAAATTCCTATAGCAATGCATACTTACAATCCCAACCTTATTGCCTGTCAAACCAACAAATACCAATAGAAAGAATAAAGCAATCTAAGAATGCCGTAAATAAGGGAGATACAATTTATCAGTACTCAACTTACCCTTAAAAAACTTCAGAACATGTTATAAGGATCTCCAAACATGTGTTGAGCCTTGCGCTCCAAATTTAGCCAAAAAATTTGCTAGCATGTTTCCTTCATGATAAATATGTTTGATAGAAAAATTCTCGCTGTCAAACAAACTCATTACATCCTCCTAAAAGTCATCCAAATACCAAATACCACATTTACGATGAGCAATCCAATTAACACAAATCAAATAATCAGATTCAATGTCTACTTGATTAAGACCCAAAGATCGACAATACTTCAGCCCAGTTAACAATGCCTTTAACTCAGCAATATTATTAGTACCCTCACCCAAATAGCATGAAAAAGCAAGTACTAAACCCCCCTGAGAATTTCAAATCAGTCCAGCAACTCGAGATCTTCTTGGATCACCACAATAACATCTGTCAATATTAAGTTTAAGGTTGTGTTTGAATGTCAAGATGAGCTGAGTTGATATGATTGAGTGAGTTTTGTGAGAACAATTCAGATGAGTTTAAAATGTGTTTAGATGGTTAGATGAGTATAAATATATTTATGGAATATGAAATTTGTAAAACTCATGACCAGAAATTGTCCCCTATGCGCATCAACTGCACTCATCTCAAAAAAGCATTAAATGCTTCGGCCTCACACACACACACAGATGGCGTAAATTAAAAAAAAAAAAGTGTCAAGACCATTAAAAACTAAAAAGCTACTATCTTGTGGGACTGCTATAGTAGTTACAGTACAGTGAATTCTTTTTAAGGTGAGTTAAATTAATGTGTTTGAATGGTGAAATGACTAAAGAAGAGTATACTGAATTGAGTTTGACAACCAAATGGGGCTTAAATCTTCCATGTCTCAGATTCTCCCAATAAACAAGCTTAACTCGTGAGCATTGAGAAGAAATTATCAACAAACCCAACTTTGTCAGTCGACCCTCATCTGCAAAAGACAGTTTTGAATTATTTTTGAGATTTCCTTGCAATTTGAGTAACCAAGAACAAATAGACCTCCAAACCTCTTCAACTAAATTCTTCTTGCCTTCTATCCTTACGTTGTACCTGCATTGCCACAGTTTCCAAGAGATAATACAAGATAGTAATCCCAAAATATTAACAACCTGAGAAGAATGAGTTGCCTGACGAAACCATGTCATAATCAAATCCCTCCATCGTCTATTTGGGTTATAGGGAACTCCCAAATAGAATAAAACTTCTTCCACTTTGTTGAAGCAAACTCAACTATAGCAAAAACACGGATTAAGTCTTCATAATTACCTCCCTAACAACAATCATGTAGAAGTTTGAGTTATGTGCCTATTGGATCTCAATGAAATATATACGGGAAAGAATTATAACTCATACTCATTCGTTTGGATTTGGAAAAAGGTTTCATCTCATATCATTTTATCATTAATTTTTTCAAATTTCTATATAAAATATAATAAACAGTTCAACTTTCTCAAATTTCAAAACAATAATAATATTAAAAAAATAATATTATAATAATATTTTATTCAACTTTTATCTTTCATATAAAATCATCTTATCAAACCTCAAAACACATTTTTTAATATTGTTGAAAGTTGAATTGGGATTTGTAAAAGTTGAATGAATTATTATATTTTGTGTTGAAATTTGAGAAAGTTGTAATTATGAGTGAAATTAGAACTAAATGTGTTATTTGCTAATTGAAAGTTATTTTTTATATTAGGTTCGAAGAATGGTAGCCTAGGGACAGGGCTACAAACAAACAGAACTGCCCGTGAATATCATGAGCTTAACTTATATAAACTCGGTTCCGAGTCAGTTCATTTGATAAATGAATTGTTCGTGACTACTCATATTGGTTCGAATTTTAAAAGAGCTAAACTCGCGTTATCTTGAATCGATTCGGTTTAGGCTCGTGAACAAAATTCGTATAAACTCGACTCAACTCATTTTGGACTCGTCACAATATCAAAATATTTCTAAACATATATATATTCTAACATATATATATTTTTTATTTTATATATTTTATTTGTTATAAGTATTATTTTGATACTTTGTATACGTAATATATTGTTACTTTATGTATAACAAGGTGACAAAAGAATAATGTTGAGTATAATAATGGGTTAAGTTCACAAAATAATTATTGAATCAAATCTATTACTATATATAATAGCCAAATATTACAATCCACTTGGCAACAATACTGTAATTTCCACTGCCTATACAAGTATTCATGCATTCCTGCAATTTTTAAAGAAAGATGGCTTTTGATAAATTAGAAATAGTATGATGTAATCTCCATAATCGGTGATAAGCATTATGGCTACTATAATGGCTTGATTGGGGAAGAAGGAGCACGAAGTGGTGCAAAAGTGATGGAACGGTGCCCTTACAAGGATCTCGCTCAATCGACAGAGGGATTTGTTGATAAGCGTGCGATCTTAAAAGCTACATCGTTACTATTGAAGCAACCAAGGGAACATACTGATGGGTTTTGTACTTTTGTCTTTAGTCCCACATGGGGGAGAAAAGAAAAAGGGGCAAGGCCAAATGCCTATAAAAGAAGGTTTAACTCCTTTGGCTAAGTGCACCAGTTAAAAGATTAACTAGTAACTTTGGACTCTAGTAAAAATTCTCTATTGGCCTTTGCATGTAAAAGGAGAAGAGATAGGAGTTAAAGTTTTTCTAATGAAAAAATTTTGTGGGTGTAGTTGGGGTAAGGAGAAAAATTGTATGATTGTAATAATTTTTTACATAATGGATCTTCTTTTCAGGGCTTGGTGGTCTTTATCGTATTTTTGAATTTTTTCATGTGAATTTTTGTGTTATTATTTCTCTATTTTTCTTAATATTCTTACAAATGTAAATCTTATGGGGTGAATCTGGGAGGTCCAAATTTCTAAAAAGTGGTATTAGAGCCACTGAATTTTTTTGGCGGAGTGGAGTTTCGGTGTGGTAGTGTGGATACGTATGGTTTAAAGAGGTTCTGTCTAGAATATTGATATTTAAGCGTGATCATTGTGACCTTCTAATATTTCCTGAAAATTTTGAAATTTTGCGAAACTTACTTAGTGAGTACTATTCATTTATGAGCGATGAAGATTGTGAGAATTTGGATTTGAGAGCATCAAGTGCAATACGTCTGTGCCTAGCTAAAAATGTTTTTGGAAACATGCATGGAATTTTTACGGCAAAAGAATTCTGGAAAAAGCTCGAAGAGTTGTATTAGACGAAGGGCATCTCGAATCAGGTGTACCTGAAGGAGCAGTTTCATACACTGCGGATGAGTGAATGTATGACTATTTCAAATCATTTAAGTGTTTTTAATGACATTATCTTTGAGCTGGAATCTATTGGAGTAAGAATTGATGATGAGGATCAAGTATGGAGGCTCATTTGGTCTCTTCCACCTTCCTATGAGCATATGAAACCTATTTTGATACATGAGAAGGATAAAATAATTTTATCAGAGGTTACCAATAAACTATTTTCTAAAGAGAGTAGACTAAGTGATGGAAGTAATGATCCACCTGAGAACTTAGTAATGGCAGCAACTGGTGATAGGAAGAAGAAGAACTCCATGAAGAAGAAAGTAATTTGCTGGGGGTGTGGAAACTCTGGACACGTCAAGAAAAATTGTCCAAAAGTTGGAGCAGGTTTAGCAAGAGGCTCCAAATCAGTAAATTGAGATATTGGTAATAAAGCTAACGTTGCGTCTCTCTCCATAAAAGACGATGTCTTTTGAAAAAAGATATATACATCTTCATGGCATGTCGCTAATTCCAAAATTGTCATGATAAAAGATGTATTACTGTTAGCAGATCCACAAGTTTGCACACAAGTATTGATTTGGCATTAATGTAGGGTGTGTGGTAAAAACTCATATCGATGATTGATAAACTTTCAGGAAAGCCCAACGTGGGGGTTACATCATAATTTTCAGCAAAGTTGTTTTCGATATGAGCCGAAGTAAAATGTTTAAAATTTGTTTATTCTGAGTAAGTATGTTTTTATAGTGGATCATAATAGCAGAAGTTATGAAGATTTTCATGTGGTGGAGAGTAACTGCGGAATCAGCCAAAATCGCAATGTAGAGATTGTTAAGTTTTGCTCTTTTGTCTTTAGTCTGACATGGGAAAGAAAAGAAAATGAGGCTTAACCTCCTTGGCCAAGTATACCAGTCAAAAGATTAACTAGTAATTTTTTGTTCTAGTAAAAATTTCTGTTGGCCTTTGCATGTAAAAGGGAAAGACGTGGGAGTTAAAATTTTTCTAGTGGGAAAGTTTTGTGAGTGTATTTAGGGTGAAGAGAAAAATTGTGTGATTGTAATAATTATTCACAAAGTGGATTTTCTTTTCTACGCTTAGTGAGATTTTTTTCCTATTTTTAGAGTTTTTTACGTAAATTCTTGTGTTGATATTATTTATATATTTTTCTTAATATTCTTGCAAAGGTAGATATTAAGGAGTGAATTTGGGCGGTCCAAATTTTCAACACATGTACCTCCAAGCCAGAGAGCGGGGGCAGAGAGAAATTGAATCTGATATAAGAGCAAAAATGATGAGAACTGTTAAGAATTAAAATGTATATTTCTAAAAGTATATCTTTATAGTGTAAGAACATGTAAAATATATAGATACATGCGTAGCCCTTCTATGGTAACTATTAAAAATGAAACAATTACAATTGCAATTAAATGACTAATTTCCTGATATCAAGGAATAGCTAATTTTGTGGAATTTGATCTTGTCAATACTCTCCCTCAAGTTAGTACATAGAGATTCGTAATGCTCAACTTGCATAGAAAGTGATGGAAAAGTTCTTGTCCCAAGGCTTTGGTGAAGATGTATACGACTTGCTCATGAGAAGAGGTGTGAACGGCTATAAGGAGGCCTGCCCAAATTTTATCATGAACAATGTGACAATCAATCTCAATATGTTTGGTGCGCTCGTAAAAGACAGGATTATGAGCAATGTGTAGGGCAAATTGGTTGTCATAATAAAGGCTGATAGGCTCAGAATGAGAGACACCAAGATTTGTGAAGAGTTATTTCAACCAGGTGAGTTCGCAAGTAGTGACTGCTATGGCGCGATATTCGACTTCAACGGAGGAACGTGCCATTGTCGTTTATTTTTTTGTTCGCCAAGAAATGGGGTTTGTGTTGAGCTGAATGAAGAACCCTATGGTGGATCTTCGAGTAGTGGGGCAGCTGGCTCAATCTGAGTCTGTGTAAGCGGTAAAATGAAAATTGCTGGATGAGGAGAAGAAAATGCCTTGACGTGGACTGCTTTTGAGATAATAGAGAATGCAGATGGCAGCTTGCATGTGTGGATCTCAAGGAGCATGCATGAACTGACTGAGAATATTCACTACAAAAATAATATCAGGATGAGTTATAGTCAGGCAGATGAGACATCTAACCAGAATGTCATCACAGTCTGTGGGTTTCAAATTTTGTTCCATGGAAAAGTGAGCAGTTCGAGCACTAAGTTGGCCATTATCAGTTAGGATGTCAAGTGTGTACTTGTGTTGGTTGAGGAATATGCCTTTCTGGGAGCAAACAACTTCAAGATCAGAGAAGTATTTGAGAGAGTCAAGACCTTTTGTTTTGAAGTGTGTAGAAAGAATGCTCCTAAAAATACTGATATGAGAAATATTATTGCCAGCAACTAAGATGTCATCAACATAAACGAGTACAATAGTGATGCTGGTGTAAGTGATAAGAGTAAATAAATAGTGGTCTGCCTGAGATTAATTAAAACCTGCATCAAGAATCATAGTGGTTAGTTTAAAAAACTAGTTGCGGGAGGCTTGCTTGAGGTCGTATACTAATTTATGGAGTCGGCACACACAAGTCTCCCCCTTAGGGCAATATCCAAGTGGTGGGGTTATTTAGACCTCTTGATCGAGATCATCCTGTAGAAAAGAATTGTTGACATCATGTTAGTGGATGACCCAGTTTTTTGTGGTAGCGACTGACAGTAAGCAGCGAGCAATGGTTATTTTGGCAATTGAAGCAAATGTTTCATGGTAGTCAAGACCTTCAACCTAAATGTAACGTTTAGCAACTAACCAAGTTTTATACCTCTCGACGGATCCATCGACCTTGAGTTTAGTTTTGAAAACTCATTTACATTCAATGGGTTTCTAACTCGGAGAAAGAGGTTCAAGAGTCCAAGTGACATTATCCTCTAAGGCTCAGATCTCAGCAGACATGGCATCGCGCCAATAAGTGTGGCGGATGGCAGTGGAATAAAAGGAAGGATCAACAGATGTGGTGAGAGCAGTTAAAAAAGTAAGATGAGAAGGAGAAAAACGAGAATAGAAAAAAAAAGTAGATAAATGATGAGTAGTACCTGAAACTGATGTAGCTAATGAGGATGCAGTGGACTCCGTATGTATGGTCGGACATACTTAATTCTAAAGATATGTAGGTCGAGTGGTGGCGCGTCTAGGATAAAGGGAGATAGAAGATGGTGGAGGTGGTGGTGGGTTGGAAATAGTAGTGGAGAGGGGAGGAGAAGCTGGTGGTAATATGGGTTCGAGGACAGGGAGATGAATAATAGGTAGTGTATCTAGAGGAGAAGAAGTGGTTTGGAATGAGAATATTTGTTCATAAAAAGTGACATCACGAGAATAAAAGATAGCTTGGGTATTCAAGTTGTAAAGCTTGTAAGCTTTATGTTGACCAGGATATCCAAGAAAGATGCATTTTGAGGTACGAGATGAGAATTTGTCGCGAGAAGCATGGGGGATTTGAGTATAACAAAGACATCCAAATACGTGTAAGTGAGCATAACTTGGTGGGGGTATTGAAGAGAAGTTTAAAAGGGAATTTATTTTGAAGAATACAACTCGAGCTGTGGTTAATAAGATAAGCGGCGATGAGAACACATTCGCTCTAAAATTTTAAGGATAAATGTGCTTGAAATCGAAGACTACGAGCGAATTGCAGAAGGTGCAAGTGTTTGTGCTCCATAATATTGAAATTTGTGGGAAAGAAATTCTTAACCATTATCAATTCTTATAATGTTAATCATGGTGTTGAACTGATTCTTGATAAGTGCAAAAAAATGTATGAGATGGTTATATGGTTCAGATTTATGTTGCATGAGATAGATCCAAGTGGAGCAAGAAAAATTATCAACAATTGTAAGAAAATAATGAGCACCGCAAATTGAAGAAGTATGGTAACCACCCCATATATCACAAAAAATATGATTAAAAGCAAAAGTATTTTTATTAGCATTTGAAGGAAAATGAAGTCTAGTATGTTTTGAATAAGCACAAATATCGCAATTAGAAATAATACAAGGATTATTATTGAAAAGTCTGAAAATATTTAAACGAGAAGGATGACCTAGGCATTGGTGCCATAGGATCTTATTAGCAATAGTCTGAGTAGAAAGATCCGTGACGGGTTGAAGCCGATACACGTAAGGTCTATTGCAAAACTCACCCACTCCAATCAGCTTTGTCGACTGTGGGTCATAAAAAAATAATGAGTAGAGGAAAAAAAGACAAGACAATTGTTATTAGTGATGAGTTGGGGTCCAGAAAGTAAATCAAAATTGAATGAGGGGACAAACTAGACATTAGACAAAATGAGGGATTTGGCCAAATGAATTGTCCTGATCCCTTCAATAGGAAGAAATGTACCAATGGGTAAACAAACGTTTGAGGTATGAGAAGGAGATGAAATTTCAAAGAAAAAGGTCCGATCATGGCACATGTGGTGGCTAGCTCCATTATCGACAATCCATGTTCGGCCTTGAGCAGAAGATAGAGTGTAAGAGATGTTACACATCAAATTTGCGGAAGGGTTTTGTGGGCTGAGCAAATCCAAGAGTTTTTGGTAAAGATCGGGAGTGAGACCGGGCATCGGCGAGATTGTGGTGGAGGAAGAGGCCTGGTGAGCCATTGGCAGCAGACCAGGAGGTGGTTTGTCGAGAATGGAGGCCTAAGACTTCGTGCGAGGTTCACTGCTTGGAGGATACTCAATGAGGAGCCAGCATCTGTCACGCGTGTGGCCGTTTCGACCACATTTCGAGCATTTGAATGGTGGGTTTTGGGAGCCACTAGAGTGGGCAGTGAAGCTTTGGAGCTCTGATGGAGGATTTCGAATGTGAAGAAGCCTCTATTGTTCCTCCTGAAACAGAATATAGAATATTTTAGTGATGGGGGGAAGGGGTTCTATTGCCAAAATCTAGGTTCTCAATTGGGAGAATGAATCATTGAGGCCGAGGAAAAACTGGAAAACTCGTTCATCCTCCACTTGTTGTTAAAATTCTTAGAAATCACTGCATTTTTAGGGGTGACTAAGTTCATCCCAGAATTGTTTAATCTGGTTGTAGTATTCATGAATGGAGTTGGTATTTTGGTGCAAAGATGATAGCTCTCGTTTAAGGTGGTAGACCCGTGCGTTGTTCCCATGGCAGAAATGAGATTGAAGGTCGAGCCACACTTCATGAGGATCGGTATATAATTCGAGAGAGTTTGCGATGGAGATGTTGATGGAGTTAAGAAGCCAGGTAAGAACCATGTTCTTAATTTGATTCCATTAAGGATAATTTGGTGAATTTGTATTGGGTGGGGAAGTGGTACAATCAACAAAACTGAGTTTGTTTTTGACATTGAGTGCACAGGATATGACTTTTTGCCATTTGGGATAATTATCTCCAGTGAGTATTCTAGAGACCAAAATAAGGTTAATAGAATTAGATGGATAAAGTAGGTAAGGGGAAGAAGGAGGGTTGGAGGGATTGGCCATGGAAAGTGTTGAGGTTGGAGGCTTAAAAACGTTGTTTGATTGATACCATGTTAACTTATTGTTTGCTTGCAAAGAAATTTTGAGGGATGGAAGAGCTTACTATTTATTTCTTGGTAAAGGAAAAGTTTATCATCAAGATTTGTTAATGTCAATAATAATTTGAATTTAGTTACGAATTTTGGTGTTTTGGGGATGTATTTCTTGAGAAAAATTTTACTCAACCTCTTACTATTCACACAACTTTCACACACCACACATTATTTTATTTTATTTTTAATCAAATATTTAATATATAAATAATGAACAAAAAAATTAAATTAATTTAAAAAGAACAAATTTAAAAAAAAAAATTAAAAAAATTAAAGAAAAAATAAAAAGTAATTGTGTGTGAAGATTGAGAGGTTATGTAGAAGTGCTCACTTCTCGAAGGATGTAATGGGTTATAGTATGTTGTCATAGTGGTAGTAGAAGGATTTCCTTCCCTTGGTCCAGAACGCAGAGCTTAAAGGTGGAGGGGCTAGGCTCGACCACGCGCACGGGCTGGGCCCGATTCCTCACCCCTACTCGACCCAACAACTCACTACATTACTCACAAACCCAAATCCTAATCAATTACACAAAGGGCGCAACATCAAAAAGGAAAAGAATAAAAATAAATAAATCAAATAAAAATACTACAATAAAACTTTTAAACAAAATAAAAAATGATTAATAAAATAACAATAATGAAAAAATAAAAATAAAAATAAAAACCACAAAACCTAGAGTCTCACAACAATAATTTTAAATGTGTGTATCTTTTTTTTTTTTTTTTTCTCTTTTTCAAATTTAATTTGTTTTTTTTCTCCAAATTGTTTCTTATTAATTAGTAATTAGTATACGGGTTTTAATCTTTCTTAGTTTTTTTAAATTTCTTATACCAAAATTATGTTTATTGATAAAGTTGATTCTTTTATACATGCATGCTTTATTTTATATATATTGATATAACTTTTTTAATAGTTATGGTAATAATTATGTATAATAAATTGTTTTAAATTATAAAATTTAGTATAAATAACTATCCGCACATTGTGCAGGTTATAGACTCATGTTTATAAAGAGTAAGCAACTCTAATTTGATTACAACACTTTCTTATCTAATCTCATTTGGAGTATTTGGCTATATTAAATATTATATTAAGGAATAAAGATAATCAAATGCTTTAATAGTAAATTAATAACTTTATTATGTAATTTTTAAAGTCACTTTAATGTATTAAGCATTCTTGATGCCATACGTATTGAGAAGTGATAACGATAAGCTTATTATTTACTAGTTACTACCTCTTGTTACTGTCATTTATTATGCTCTTAAATTTCTTTATTTTTTATTTTTACTTAATGGTTAAAACAATGTTTATTAGTGAAATTATATAATTTTTTAATTATTTTAATAATTAAAGATTTTAAAAATACTTAAAAGAAAAGAAAAGAAAATAAAAATTTGAAATACACTATAATTTATAGTCTATAAAATAGTAAATGAGTTACATCACTTTATCACTAGACTCTATTAGTTTATTTACATCAGTTTAACTTTCCACTTCTCAACATGCCGCCAACCATACGTTTACTTTTTCCAACTCAAGTTACACATTTTCATAATTTCTTTATCATTCTTTACAATTTAATCACAATTTCTTTATCTTTATTTGTCTAGTTGATTATTTTCTTAATCTAGTTGCTTAAACTTCAATATAAGGTTTATATATTAATTAAAATTTTTATTAAATTTTATATTATAATTTATAATTTGATATTTTTAATTATTTAATTTATTTAAAATATATATATAAGAGTACAAATAAAATTTGAGTAATAACTCGACTTAATTCATCATTAAAAAGTAAAAATAAAGATGAATAAATAACTCAATTCGGTTTGAATTTGGCTTTGAACAGACTCGACTCAACTTAGTAAGCTCTTAGATCGACTTGAACTCAAACTTGAATTATCTGAACCAACTCGATTTGATAATTTAAAAGCACGACTCAATTAGGATACTTTGCAGCCCTGCCGCCGCTGGGGTGACCCAAGCGGCTCGACCATCCAGAGCACTTTTTACACAGTGCTGTTTTTTTTTTTTCTTTTTTTGTTCATTTTTTAAAATTAGTAGTTGGGAGACGCTGGGGACCGGTCCGGCTGTCCCAGCGTCTAAAGCAGCCCAACGTTAGTTGGGCTGCTTGATGATGAAAAACACATGAAAATAAAATAAAAAATATGATTAAATAAAAAAATGAAGATTAAAAATATACTAAAAAAATAAAATGAACAAAACATAATAAAAAAAATAATAAAAACATAATAAAAAACACAATAAAAAAATAAAATGAAGATGAATTTAAGGAGATTCGGCCATGGAGCGAATGGAGCCGCCGCCGGTGGTGGTGGGCGACACCGCTCACGCCATCGGGACCGGCGGACTCAGGCGACCTCACCCCTATGACGGTGAGCTCCGGCTAGCTCCGGTGTGCCCCCGGCAGCCTTAAACCCGTTTCGGACCCGTACCGCCGTCGTAGGGGTGAGGTCGCCTGAGTCCGCCGGTCCCGATGGCGGGAGCGGTGTCGCCCACCGCCACCGGGGGCGACGGGGCTGCTTTTGTTAGGGGGGGCAGCCCGTCTGCCCCTCAGGATTCCTCTTAGTAGTTATATGATTTCCCTTTTTTTTTTTTTTTTTATACGACACACGGCGGCTCAGCTCTCACAGGTGATGGCGTGACATTTAAATGGATCATTAACTATTTTTGAACGGAGGGTTCTATTTAATTAAAGTTTAAAGTTTAAAGTTTGAATACTATAAAATACAAAATTAAAGTTCTAGAATTAATCTTGCTAAAGAGCAAAACACTAGATTAAAATAGTATATTTAAATACCTATTTTAAATAGAGAGTGGTTATATAAAATTTGAAATCTTAATAAGGAAATTTTAATATTTTTAATGTACTAGTGATACTATTACCTTAGTTTATTGTAAAATAGATTGTACAATCAATCCTTACATAAATATCATTGTTATTTCCTCATGCTGTCCAAACTCTAAAATAATCTTAACCAATGACGAGACTTTGCAAATTCAATTTGAACAAACCTTAACCACGTATTTCTCATGGTTAGAAGCTATACATAAATATATATATATATATATATATATATATATATATATTTTTATTGACCTAATTGACTCACTATTATAAAGTTGGTACCATTTTCTTTTCTCAACACTTAGGTCATGGAAAACTTTTTGATCAATATCACTGTCGTTGTCAAGAAATTTCTTGTCTTTGGGATAATCAATGGGTCAAATTTGGTGAACTAAATATATTATAAATATTCGAGCTCAAACTGTAATTCATGTAGCATAGCATGTGATTAAATCCAAATTTGATTCTCAAACTTAAATGTATAAAAAACGATGAGAAGAAGTTACTGTTCATGTCACTGTTCATGTAAGTGAGTGCTCTTGGATGTAACTTCTTCCTAGTATGTCTCTAAATGTATATATTAAGGTCCTGTTGGGATTCAGAGATGAGATGAGTTGAGATGAGTTTAGTTTATTTTTTAATATTATTATTTTAAAATTTAAAAAATGTGTATTAAAATTTAAAAAAGGTGTATTGGGATTTGAAAAATGTGTATTGAGATTTGAAAAATGTATATAGAAATTTGTGTTTTGTATAAAAAATTATAAAAATATAATGATGAAATAGAAGTGAGTTGAGATGAGTTCAACTCACTTCTAAATCCAAACGGGGCATAAATGTACAAATAATATATAAAAGAAGTAAAGATAATAGATTTGAAAGATAATATTAAAAGATCACAAATTTGTGTTGAGACAAAAAAAAAGAAAGATAAAAGAGTATAGAAATTAAAAAATAATGAGGTTCAAAAAAAAAAAAAAGAGAAGTACGGGAAGACATTTAAGTTATAAATAAAATATAATTATATAAATTAGTTTTAGATTTTAAAATCATATGAATGAAATCTAAATTTGAAAGTTACAAAAATATCATCCAAACTCAAGAAACTTGCAAATTTGCTATTAAAATAAATAGGAATGGGATGATATACAAAATGCAAATTTCAGCTGAAAATGTGAAATGGATTGAAATAGGCCAAAATTTAGAACGAAATGAAATGGAGATGTCTAGTGTACCAAATACTGAACCAAAATGAAAATTATTGTTGAAAAAATAGAATTCAAAACTATAGTTAGAAGTCTAGGATTTATGCTTGGTGGAGTTTTCTAAGACTCACGAGATTATCAAGCAAATGGTATTTTAAAATCTTGATACATATAACAAACTAGATGCTTAACAAAACTTGCTTCACCTTGAGCTCTCAACCATCTCACTTAACAAAGCCTTGTCATTGATTGTCAAATGATTCACAAGTCTCTTTAGAATATAACAAACTTTTAAAAAGATTTAGAATGAGGTATAAGTCCAGGATAGGGGATGGGTGAGACTGCTTTCTACATCCTGTTCTCTCTCCCTGCTGGTGGTGGGGTTTCCTTTCCATTCTCGAGATTCAGCCTTGCACTCTAGGGTTGGGGTCCTCTATCTAGATGATAGGAGATAGATAGATTATGTTTGGGTAGTGAGAAGTGTTGTAAGCCGATTTTGACAAAAAAGGGCATGATATTACAATTAATATATGTTACATAGCATAGAGCCTATTTTTGAGCCGTTTTAGGCCCATATTTTTTTAAAAAAATACTCAATAATTTTAAAAACTATATTTTACAATTTATATATAACATACAATTGAACAAAGGTTGTTAAAGCTTAAAACATAAAATTCTAAGTATTCCAAGCTATGACAATAATATAAATTATTAAAATTAATATAAAAATATTACAAATTGTCAAATAATTGAAATAAACAATATTACAATATTAAAATCTGTATCTAGCAGACTAGCAAGATGTTTTGAGTTCTGATATTGGAATTTGGGGGTGGTGGGCAAGTGAGACTGAGATTATAAAACCTAAAATATTAATAGAAAAATAAAGTATAATTACAAACAATATAATGATATATGCATAAGTTAAAAAGCTAAAAACATAAAACTACAATTACAAACCACGTGAGACCATCAAGGATTGCAAATAGATAACTGGAAATTTAGAATTAGGATTGGAACTTAGGCAGGTGAGGGTGTGAGACTATAAAACCAGAAAAACAAAATAAGCAAAAAAATCATAAATACAAACATGATATAAATATGTGAAAAAAATTAAAGAGTTAAAATTACAAATCAAGATGAGATCAATGATTAGGCGTGTGGCAATGAGACTATAAAAGTTGAGAAAATTACAAGAAAACTAATTAGAAATTATTAAAAATTATTAAAAATAAAAAATACATACATATTACGAATAAATGAGAGAATCATTATACAAATCAAAGGTAATAGTGGATCGAACTAGAAGTCATATGATATAGACATAGGAGCATTTGTTGAAGTTATTCATACAATAATTAAATTAAAAGATTAGTGATAACACAATATACTATAACCAAAAACAATATTACAGCAATATAAATGGTAATAGTGATTACCATATGCAGGTTGATCATTAGCCGTCTCCTCAATCTACATATAGTTTACGTAAACTAGAATATGAATTAACTTTCATTTGATCCAATTTTGAATGCAAATCAATGCCTTTATAGTGATAGGAGATAATGAACTTCGAAAAAATAGATCTAATATGCTCTCTCAATGCTAAAGACGATTATGAGGTTATTGTAATAATATGAATGACTAAAATATTACAAACTATGTCTCCAAAGATAGGATACTTGATGGCATTAATCTTCCACCAAGACAAGATATCAACTCCTGCATATGGGGTGCATCTTCGCTGCCAAGTACCTATCCAATTCTGACTGTGTGTTTGAAGGTTGGCGAAGCTCGACAACCTGTCCCATCCTCTCATCCCACTCTAATCTACACTTTTCTAACTTTAGGAAGAGGCAATGCAGTGGGTGTAGGTGTTAGAATGTTACCACCCTAAGTGTGACAAACCCATTAAACAATATTTTTACAATAATATTACATATAATCGTAGAGTACATAAACATCGCGTAATTATTTTAAAAAAGAGTGTGGTCCACTATTAAAAAAATATTATTTTTTTCACGTGGGTCCCATATTTTACTCACTTTTTTCAAAACGACTACACGATGGTTGTATAATTCACGATTACAAATATCACTTCTCATATTTTTAAGGATTTCCTTAACCCCTACCACAATAAGATCGACCTATACCTTTCCATTCATCACTAACAATCCATATATCATGACATCAATTTTGTATTGGGGTTAAAAAATAATAGCCACATATATAAAAATATTTAACCTATTGAAATCCCACAATACTTGTTATACTTGTCCACATGCTCATTGTTATCTTTCGCAGCCATGTTTGGTTACTCTCATACATTTTATCCAACTTTTTTTGCCTGACATACTTGCAGACAAAACTCATTGGATGTAACGTGAAAGAGCCATAAATGGCATTTGTGACCTAGTAAAAAAGTCTGAACAATTCTATAAAAACCTCAACAACTGCCAATCATTATTTTAAGACTTGCTCTATCCTCTCTCATCACTAAAATGGCTGACATATTATATGTTTTCATCACCCACTAATTTAAAAACCTTTTTAAACTCTTAGGCCATCTCCAATATTAGGAAAGTTTAGTTCCATTTTATAGCAACATCAATACATAACTTCTTCTTATATTCAATATCTGCAACCTTTACAACAACCCCGAATTTATTAACAGTGCCAATCAGAATCTCACAAATCTCACTACAATTCTAACCCGAGTAACCGAGTCGTATACAATTTTCAAACCATTGGTCACAAATCTCATTATAGTTCTAGTCCATACAACATCTCACATGTAAATAATCACCACTTATAATGTCTAATTGTCCTATCTAAACTTATTTTTAAGATACTCTAAAGCGGTATCGTTAGAAGATGCATTGTCAGATGTTACAGTCACAACCCACTCCAACCCCTACTCATCTATCATGGCCTCCAACGTCTTCTCAATACTTCTCACCTAATAATTTATAGATATTTTTAAACTCTTGGGCGGTCTTCAACATGAAGAATGTTGAATTTCATCTTGTAGGAACATCAATATACAAGTTCTTCTTGCATTCAATACCCGCAGCTCTGGAGAGAAGAACTTCATACCCGAAGTGAGCAACACCATCTTGAATTGGGAAAGAGAATAGTGTTTAGAACCCAGGGTGAGTGCCTTGAAGAGCAACAACACTTGCCCAAAAATGAGCACCACAAGTGGAGTGTGAAACTCGCTCCCTAGGTGAGCAGAGTAGAAATGGAGAGTGCCTAAGAAAATAGAAACTCATGTTTGAGACGAGCATAAATGTTAGCACTTGAAATGATAAAAAAGTGCTAGCCCCAGGGTGAGCAACACCATCTTGCACCCAACGAGAGAATAACGCTCACAACCCAGGGCAAGCACGAAGAGCAATAGTGCATGCCCGCGAGTGAGCACTTTGAAGAGTGCCAATGGTAGCCCCAATGCGAGCACCTATCAAACACAAATGTCGACCCAACCACAACAACCTAATGATAGATATTCTAAGTACTTTTTCATCACTAGAGTTTCTTTATGATAATATCTCTAGTTTCATAGTTTGAGAAGCAAGAGATGTAGCGAGAGCTAATGGTATTTGTGCTGTAGAGGTGGTGATGTCCATGTCCATGAGGACCCGGAAACTCATACTCACACTTGTGATAAAAAGAAACAAGAGGAAAAGTAAACCATGACTTTGTTTTGAGCACAAAGAACAATCTATGTTTTTGTAGAGAGGAAGCATCTCATAGTTGAGAGCGCTAAGAATTTTGTGGAACCAAAAAAGAGAGAAGAAGAAGAGAAGAATCAGAAAGAGGACAATAAAATAGACGATTCTCGAAGAAAAAGTAAAAAACAGTGTAAAGGCACTAAGATCCTTGAACACAAGGTGAGCAAAAAGATAATAAAAGGGCTCAAAGGCATGTATCTCGCTCCACAACAAGGGATATTTTATGCAAAAGTCACGTGTTTGTTTTTCACATCCGGTAGATCTAATCACACAATTTCAAGTCCATTAATAGCGTTGGTCATAAGGCTACTATCAGGTAAAATAGAATGAAAAATGCTAAAGTCACTCTCCAAATATCACAAACAAGAGTGGCTCTAGCACCACTCAAACAAAACAAAACATACCTCAATCATGGGGACCTTTCCCCCAAAACACAATCTAACAGTAACCATCGTAAAGGTCAAGGATAAAAATGTAATGTAGCCATCAAACACAAATCACTATTCATGATGGATAGCCGCTTCTATAATAGAGGTGTATATATATATCTATATTGTGATTTTAAAATCCAATCACCAATTTTTATTATGATAATTTAGAAATGAAACTCTAAACTCAAAAGTATATTTTCTCATGTTTTTCCATCAATTTAGAGAGTGAAATTACAAGATAAAGACTATTTTAAAACTTGAGCTAACTCCTGGTGGTAAATTTATACAGAAGCTTGCATTTGACATTAATTTTCTCTAGAAGATGGGAATTATTGGTAAATTTATGACTGAAATATACTTCCCAAGAAAGGGTGTTAAATAGTGTTAGAACTTAGGGCTGGGCCCATACACATTATGAAAGGCCGCCGCCCACCCAATCATCCTTTTGTCGGTGCTCCATCGCTCGCTACTACCAACTCACACTAATGACTAAAGAGTCATTTTATCCACTCCTTTTGTCTCACCCTCCACAGCTCCTGGAATAACCAATCTGTCCCTCACCCTTTCCAAACAAAACATAAAATTGTTAATCTAATTCATCTCTTTTTAGCCAAGTAAATTGGTCTTTTCATATCTAGTTGAATGGGGGCTTCTCTTAAATGACAACTTTGCCCCTTTGTTTACTTAGATAATTAAATTTGTAGAAGGTCTCGTGGCACTCATGAAAGGGCAATATTGTCCTCAAGTAGCTTCTAGTTAAAACTAAAAGATTTATGAAATGATGAGTTTGTTTATTTAAGGTAGTCTTTTGTCTTGCTTAAAACTTTATATTAGCTTAGGCATTATTAGGCCGTGATATTTCTTGTATATGATATGAGGGACAATATGGCATGATGAGTTCCATCCACCATATTTATGTAAAGAGTGGCACTATATATAGTCTATAACCATCGATAAAATGTTCCAAAAAAATATCTCCCGATAGGTGTATTTCTTTCTTTTTTCTTTTTTTATATATATTTTAATCATCTTAATTTTTATAAAAATAAAAGTCGTAATATAATAAAAAAATATTTTTTTAATCATTAAATAAAATAAAAATATATCGAGACCCATGTCGGCACCAAACTCTCGGGGGCCTATATCACTTTCCTTACGTAAATAGACCATGTTAGAATTATGTACCAACCACAATATAGGGATGAGAGTTAACCAATGATTGACGGATAAGTAGTGTAAATACACTTTTTCTATTTCTTTCTATTTTATTTCAATCATTTTTTTTATATATATTTTTAAAAAATATAAAAAAATATATCTATAGATAATTAATAATCACAAAATAAAACAATATTAGATTTATCAGTTCAAATTTAACATTTTCCTTTTATTATTATTATTACTCTTAATATTGTTATTGTTCTTTAGCCAGCTTTAGTTATATTTGTGAAGTCGGCAAATGATTTATATAAATAAGATTACTTGTCGACAAGCTGCCAATCGGGAGGGAGCACCGTCAAACTCATATTATGATCTACTTGATTAATCTTTTATTAAATAATCCTTTTTGTATATATAAATCCATGACCGATTATTAACGATATAAGTACGATTCGTATATATAAACCCCAATCATATTAGTTTGTATAAAATATATATAAACACGAATAGTTTTATATAATTTGTTATTTTTAACTTTATAATGATTATATGTAATATATTAATGTATTTAAAAAAAAGACAAGATCAGGAGATTATATATGTTCATAGTACGTACTTTAATATATGTTGTTTAATTCTCATGAAAGTTATATATATAAACTGGGATTTATTAATAGCACTATTCTATTTGCGTTGTTGTTAGCTAGTAAGATGAATGCTGTATTAATTATCGGGATGAGTTTTCTGACAAAAATTTCAATTTGAGACTTTTTAAAATAAGTGAGATTTCATTTTATTTATTTTTTAATTATTTAAAAGCACCTTTTATAAATTTTCCAAGCATACTCCCCGCCCCTCCTTAACTTTTAAACTATTGAAAACAGTACTGTTTAAGCCTCCAAACATGCACTTAAATATAAAATGATACAAAAGCTCTTAAGTGAAAAAACCTCGTGTCAAGAATAATTATGTTATTGTTATGGACATATTGACATGTAAATTTTAAAAAAAGGGTCTTGTAGAAATCAAAATATATGATAGTTTACTGAGAAAATTTTAAAATTATCTCATCTCATTTTATTATCTAAATAATTTTTAAATCTATTGTATAATGCAATGGAAGGGGTATTAAAGTTTTTAAACATCCCTAAATACCGAATGTTGATTCACAGGTAATGTAAGGCTCGGCTCAAGCCTCAAAGTATTGATGAGAATATGAAAGTCTTAGATTTGATTGAGGGGGGGACTCAGGCTGGTGGAATATTGTTGAAGTCCTTAGAGCTCTCTTGATCAATTCAACAATTGTGTCGCAGATATTGCAGATAAATGTCTCTCTACATAATGAAGATAGTCTATTTTGGCTTCTAGAGTTCATTAATGGCTTTTATTCGGTTAAAAGTGCATATATATAGAATGATTTTGAAGTCTCAAAGGCAACTAGTGGGGGAGAATAAAAGGGAAAACTTAACTTAACTCAAGCCTTTTAGAAATAATGTCTTTGGAATTTAAAGTTGCCAAAGAAGGTCAAGATATTTGTTTGGAGTACTGTCTTAGATAATTTGCTTACATTTTAGAATTTGAAGAAACGTTAAGTTGTGGTTGATGATTTATTTATTTTTTGCAAAAGGTCCAGTACTTGAAGATTCAGCACATGCTTTATTCTACTATCATGATGTTCTTCAATATTGGTTTCAGTTTTTTACTTGGAAAGTCTTTTTGGGAGTTGGCTGTATATCTATGTTAAAGTAAAGGGCTCAAACTCAAAGGAGGATTTAGTGAAGTTTCTCTCTATTGCTTGAGGTTTATGGTAATGTATAGGCGAAACCAGTTTATATATGACAATAAATTGCTGGATCTTAACTCAGTCATTAGCTATGCTCTTTCTGTGCAACTTGAGTACAAGCAGATTCAACTAGTATTTGATGTTTGTAGCAATTAGGATGTCCAAAAAGTGGGAAGCTGAGTACCTTCACCGACTGGTTATTTGAAGCTGAATATTGATGGGGTTACTTTCTTTGATCAACAAAAAGACTGGTATTGGTTTGATTCTCAAAAATGATCAAGGACAAGTTGTAATAGCTTGTACTAGTAAAGTGGAGAATGAAGTTTTTGCTTCATAATTTATTGAAGCTACTGCTATGTTGAGAGGCCTACATATTTGTGCGCAGTAGGGGGTGCTGAAATTGATGCTTGAAAGTGATTGTTTGTTCTTTGCTTCTTTTTGAGTTTCCATTACAGGACATTCGAAAGTTAATGGCTACTTGATATTCAGATTTCCCATTTTTTTTTTTTTTTTAAGAAGAGCATGTAGTCTCCCACATGGTAATTCCATCTCAAATTTATTAATATGTCCTTATTTATGACAAAAAAATATCATAATTACAAATTAAACATAAGAGAGAGAACAACCAGAAAATAAAATGCTCTCAAATACAAGCCAACTAACTCAAAACAATAATCAAAGACACGACAAATCTAAACAAGCCTATAAATTTCACATGTTAATAGATTGGATAATTTAATAGCTCATCCATTGGCAAAACATGTGGTGAGACGGGTATTCTTCTTTTGTTTCTTAAGTTGTTTGGCTTATAATCACAATGTTTTGTAAGGATTTATATTTGAGGAATGAATGAAATTCTGGTATAAAAAAAAAAATTACTGTTTAATTTTTTTGTTAAAAAAATTTATAATACAATGTAGAATGTCAAATCTGTCACTTTGTTAGGTACTTTTTAGGATTAGAATTCGGAATCGTCTCCAAAGTTAAACTAAGCCGTTCTTCGCACAATGTATTCCCAAAGCTTTGAAAGGGCAGCACGGGGAAAAGTAACCAAACTTATAAAATAATAAAAGTACATCATAGTAATATCAAACATTGTATAATATACGTTGTATAATATACGTTGTATAACATCAGAGGTTTTCAAAAAAGAACATCGTATAAAAAAGACGTTGTCCTACTCTCTCACTCAACCTTCTCTCTCTCTCTCTCTCCAAAACTATTTAGTTCCTCCCTCTCCACACCATTAAACCACCCCCACCACCACCACCCTCCTTTCCATACAATGAGAAGAAGAGAGACATAAAACAAAAGGTGGTAGATGCATGAGCCACAAACCCATTTTACATAATCTCTCTTTCTCTCTCCCCTTCTCTTTCAAACTCACCACCTTTCCTTCCTAAATCCTAAATCCCTTTGCCACTTTGCAGCAGATTTCTCACCAACCACCTCTTCGATTCTCCTCCGCCTCCCTTCACAACCGCCGCCTTCTTTGCCTCTTCAGGTACAAACAATGCCTGCCTCTCTTCCTATTGGCTTCTGTTCTTGTTCTTACTTTTGGGCAGTCCATGCTTGACTTGTCTGCTGGTCTTTGGTCATGAGCATTCTGCGTTGACGTCCTTCACGGCAGTCAAGTTCTCTGTATCTCGTGTCGGCTCTCTGGGTTTCTTTATTTTTTGTGTTTTGTTTCGTACAAACCTCGTTTTGGACTTTGTTTTGTATGTGGCTAATTGGGTTTGTCTTTGCTATTAACCCCTTCAAGAAAGGTGGTAGGTTGGTTGGTTGACTTTGTTTCCCAGGATACAGAATAGGAAATCCTACTAAGGAAGTCTTTTTGGTGTTTGCGTTGGTTTCTCTGGACTCTAATCCAATTTAGCATGGCGGCTGTTTTGCGATTAATGTATGCAAACTTCAATATATTACTTCTCGATGGCTTTTTTTTTTTTCACAAATTATTTGTGGGGTTTATGTTATGCCACCCTTCTACAAGCTTGCGATTGACATACCAATTTCACCAGCTTTAAAATAAGATTGATCCGTTTCCATGTGAGATTTTTGGTGTTCGCAATGGTTTGAATTCATTCCATTTGCATATAGATCGTTTTCGTAGTCAGGATCAATCGCATTATTTCCCCTTAAATGCATATAAATCGAAATCAAGCTTGGCTTTTAGTGAAATATCAAGAGGAAATTATTGTTTGTTACTTTATCAATGCGTTCCTATTCTAGTGTGATTCATGAGATATATCCTGGGTGTTGGAAATTTCTAGCTGCCATAAATATTAATTTTCAGCCTGTCCTTTGTAGCCTGTCAAGATGAATTTGCGTGGTGGTAGTTGATATTAGAGTTAACTTCACCGGTGATCTTTTATCCCCCTGATCATATATACTCGTTTCTCAGACATGGCCCTTAGTCTTTACTCATATTTTTTGAGTTTGGATACCAATGCACCCATCAAATCTGTAACGTTGTCTTACAAAATTTTCTTTTTTCCTTTTCCATTTTTGTTTTGCACGCATGTGGAAAAGCCCATAGCAAGCAGTGGGTGTAGTCTGCGCCAAGCCGCCAACCCATAACCGTAATCTTACTTGTCAAAGAAGAAATACTCCTTCCGGTATCGATCCATTTAGATTCTCCTTGAGGCTATGTCGATGGTATTGAGCTTAACTTTGGAAGTAGGCAAATCATCAATGAACTGATACTGCTGGTATAGCAATTGGTGCTGATGTGGAGTTTCCATTTTATCGATGATCAGACATGAAACATAAATGAAATCATAGATTTTAATAATAGGTTGTCTGCTAGTGGAAGCTATCCTTCAGTTGGAAGCTCTTTGTTTTTTTTAAAAAAAATAAAATTTTATACACATAATAATAATAGAGGGATGCCTCTTGCTGCAAACTTCATAATGTTCTCCACGAGCAACAGCAGTTGTATTCAAATGATGCTGTTCTCTATATTTGTGTCCGAGCATTCTGTATTTTGTTTCTTTTATGTTTCATCCTTACCATATACAAGTGCTTAGAAGTTGTTATCATCTCTTTTAGAATAGTTTCAAATTGTGTATATAATGGGTTAAGTCTTTATTAGTAGTTGTACTTATAAAAAATAAGTCTTTATTAATTTTACTTTGACTCTCTGTTATATGTGTACTTTCATTATAAGTGCTCTTTGTTTTAGTGATCCAAGGAGCTAGGTGATAACCGTGATATATGGGAGAAGTGACCAAGTAAAGAGGTGTATGTTAGTTGAAGATTTTGAGTCAAAACATGGTGAGCTTACGAAGACGCAAGCTTCTGGGACTATGCTCTGGTAATTAATTTCGGAAATCGATGCTTTGAAATTATTAAGTACTTCTGTTGAACTGACCCTATATAAGCTGCTTCTTGAACTCAGATTATTAGCACGACTTTTTTTAGTAGTTACCACCATTTTCTATCGTGAGTTAAACATGAAGGCTCCAGCTCTATCCTCATGTTAATGATTCTAGATAATTTACATGCTGCTGAACTAGAATATTTTCTTATTACCAAAATCAATGGGCCTCTGCAGGGAGAGGTTCTTTCATCGCTCCACTTCCTAGGTTTTTTAATAGAACTGCTGCTGAAAATCCCACCCATAATAACAATCCAGTCAGAGTGCATCCAGGGCCTTCAGTTGATGTAAACCGGCTATTGGGGGTAAGAATTATTACTCCTTATTCAACCATCAGCATCAGATATGGCATTGATGGTTTTGTTGCTTTGCCTATAGGTGCCTATCTTCATATTGTGCTCTGTAACTCATGCCATTTTTTTCTGAAAAGTTTGTCTAATAAGATATCTTAGAATCAACCTTTAGTTTCAACTTTCTATTCTTGGCACATAGCATATTCTGTCCAAACATGTAGTGGTGGTACCTCCCTAATAATTTTATACACTGAAAAGTAATTTTATTCCACTACTTTGTTATCCTAAAGCTTAATGATTTGTTTCAGCAAATTTATGGGTTCTGCAAGTAAGTTATTCCAACCTCTAATCTCCAACCCCATTTACTTAGTTAAGGAAGAAATCTCCTAGATGAAATCTAGGGAAGTAAAGGAAAAAATGTAAGTTGGAACACCATCATCATGAGAATCATGTGATTATTCTCAAACTTAAAGTGGTAACCAAGTTATCATAACTATCCGGCAATGACATTTGTAGCTGAATGAAAACTGACGGTCTTTTTTATCATGAAAATTTATTTTTCATGAACCATGATTGGAAAGATTAAGATGGTTCATATTTACTCTTCTTTATTTTCATGAAGTGTATGATAATATGAACTGGTTTCCTCTTTCAAGTCAGAGTTAAGGTAGTAAGTTCTTCCGACTCAATTGACAAGAAAAGCGACTCAGGATATGATAAATCCACCACAGGCTCTTGGCAAGTCTATGAGGGGCTGACATTCTGTTTTTAGTGGAAAAAGTTAATCTAGGTAACAGTTTTGATAGGTTGGACTCACAGATATTTAGGTGGTCAATTCTTAAAAGGTCTGAGACATTTTGATTCCTAGGTCTTTTGGCCCAGAAGGTAAATAGCAGTATGCTTTTTTGATTATCTATAATTATGAATTGGAAGAACCAATGGTAGATTTGGAATGTTTGTTTGTTTTTTTTTAATGGTACATTTGGAATGTTCATGTTCTTTTTTAGCGAGTATGTAGGACAATGGAGGCAATTCATCTCTTTTTGATGAATAAGAAAATTTTACAGAGGCAAGTAATAAGGCAAAGCCACAGAGGGAAGTATACAAAAACTGAACCTAATTAGAAATCAGGAGATAGAAAAAGAAACAAGAAAATCATGGACACTAGTTCCATTAAACACAATAGGCAAAGCCCACTGAATGAGGAATTAAAGAAAAAACATTTAAGTTCATCCACCGAACGTTCCTTATCTTCAAAACATCGACTATTCCTCTCAACCCAAACAGACCACGCAAGGCATAAAGGGATCATATTTCAAACAGCAGCAATTTGCACATTACCCCATAAACCTCCTCAGCAAGTAAAAGGATCCACCACCCTCGTAGGCATCACCCAAGCCATTCCACTCCTATTGAACAGTTCATACCATAACAACCTAGTCACTTCACAATGTAACAGTAAATGATCCACCGATTTACCATATTTCTTGCATAAGAAACATCAATCCAAAACAATAAATCTGCACTTTCCTGAGATGATCCAATGCCAAAATCCTCCCTAAAGAAGCAGACCAGTCTAAGAATACAATCTTTAAAGGCACCTTACTCTTCCAAGGAAAAGAGTGAACCCCATTCGGTCTAGACAACGTCTTATACCAAGAACGAACTGAACTTCTTGTTACCAGTGTGTATCCAGACCATCTTATCCCCCACATCCCACCCAAGCTGGGTAGCATACAATAAACTAAACAATTCAGAAACTGCCCTTATTTCCCAATCATTCACAACTCTAGAAAACAGAACATTCCAATAGGATGAGCCACTAGAACAATCCAGAATCTCAGCCACAGAAGCATTGGATTCTGAGAAATACGAATGAGATCTGGAAATATAGCACAAAGAGCCCTACCACCACACCAAGTATTGTGCCAAAAATGAATTCTGGAGCCATCCCCAACCTCAAAGATGACATGTTTTGTAAAAACATCCCAACCACTCATAATATTTTTCCACACCCCTTCACCCTAAGTACCTCTAACCTCATTTGAACTCTAACCCATCACTCCCCATATTTAGAGTCAATCACAGATCTCCCCAATGAATTGCAATCCTGATGATACCTCCACAACCACATCCCAAGTAGTGCTTTATTAAAGAAACTCAATTTCTGAAACCCCAACCACACAACAAAGGAGTACAAATCTTATCCCAACTAACCAAATAAAACTTAGCTACCTCGCCACAAAGAGTCTCGAAATAACTTTTCAACCGATTTGCCACACCAATTGGAATGGGAAATAAAGAGTGAAAAATATGTAGAAGGTTAGACATAGTACTTTTGATAAGGGTGATTTTTCTCCCTTTCGACAAAAACAACCTCTTCCATTCCACCAACCTTCTCTCCTTCTCCGACATCCCATCCCAAACCTTACTTGCCTTGAACATAGCCCCCAAAGGAAGCCCAAGGTATCTAATCGGCAAAGAGGAAACTTGGAAATCCAAAATATTTGCCAACCTACACTTGGCCCACTAGTACCATATCTAACTTTCCTAATTTTACCTTAAGGCCCGACAGAGCCTCAAAACAAAGCAGAAGTTCTCATTGAGTTTGTACATAAATTGGATTCACATCACAAAATGACACAGTATCATCTGCAAACACAAGATGAGAAATTATAACCAAGCCATCTTTAGGTCCTTCCACCTCGAACCATTAACAACAAACCGTTGCCAACTATAACCCCCAACATAGGACTAAGAGCATCCATCACGATGACAAAAGAAAGTGAGACAATGGATCCCTTTGTCTCAAACCACGGGAAGTATAAAAAACCCCTTAGAAGAGCCATTCACTAAAATTGAGATATAAGCAGTCGAAACATAATGTTTGATTAACCACACCACCTCCCCCCAAAATGACATTTCCCTAGCAGAGAAAGCAGAAAATTCCAATTGACATTATCATAAGCCTTCTCCATGTCAAACTTACATAAATACCCTGCTCACCTAACTCAATTCTATTATCCAGACATTCGTTTGGAATTAAAATGGAACCCAAAATTTGCTTCCCTTTAACAAACACATTTTGAGATTTTGAAACAATTATCTCCATGAAATTACTCAATCGATTGGCCAAAACTTTAGAAATAATTTTATAGACCCCATTAGCTAGACTAATGGGACGAAAATCCTTAACATAAAAGTAAAAGTTTCATTTAGACTCTTTCAAACTTACCAAAAGAGAATTATTTCTGAAACACTTTAATCACATCCTCCATCATAATGTTCCAACAATCTTGAATGAAAGCCCTAGTAAAACCATCCGGACCAGGAGACTTATCTTTGACCATCCTTCTTGCCATAGCAAGAACTTTGTTCTCATTGAAAGGTCGCTCAAGCCATTGAGCGCTCAAAGGATCAATACTATCAAACTCTAAACCATCCATTTTTGGCCTCCAATTGTGCTGCTGTGGGAGGAGATTCTCATAGAAAAGGCAAATATGCTCCTTAATTTCAGTCTGATCAGAAAAAACAGCACCATCAACCTCAATCAATTCAATGGCATTGTTTATCTGATGAGAGTTTGCCACCCTATGAAAAAAGCTTGTACATTTATCCCCTTCTTTTAACCATAGGGCCTTGATTTCTGCCTCCAAAATATCTTCTCCATCATAATCACCTTCTCTAGTTCAGACCCAATAGACCTTTTCCGCAGGATCTCATCCTTCGAAAGAATACTACGCTCTGCTCGACCTTCCAATCCCTACAATTTCTCAATAAGAGACTATTTATGTCTATTCACATTCCCAAAGATTTTCTTATTCCATTCCTTCAAATCCTTTAACTTCCCAGCCAATAGGAAACTAGGAGTACCACAATTGTTAGGAAGTCCACTATTGTTTCACCATATCTTTGAAACCATCAGCCAACAGCCATCTCAAACTTAAAATATCTACAACTTCCATGAATACCACAATCCAAGAGAATAGGGAAATGGTCCAAACAAATTCTAGGCAAACGCTTCTGGTACACCTTAGGAAAGTGAGATTCCCACGAAGGAGATACCAAAAATCTGTCCAAATGAGATCAAGTCCTATTATTGGACGACGTAAAGGCACCCCCTGCAAGAGGTAAGTCAGCAAAATCAGCCTTGAAAATGAATTCAGAGAACTCCCTTATTGCCGAGGTAAAACTAGAATCCGACAATCTCATTTGGGAAACGAGTGACATTGAAATCCCCTCCAACACACCAAGGCACATCCCACCAACTATTTAAACCGGCAAGCTCATTTCACAACAATCTTCTACTGCTGTCCACAGTAGGGCGGTACATACCAGCAAAAGCCCATTCAAAACCGTCACCTACATTTCTATAATGACAGGCCTCCGAAAACTCCCCTTTACATTCCTCCAAAATCTCCACTACCCTCCTATCCCATGGAGGCAAATCATGATGAATGGGTATTGTAGTGCATGACTCTTTTTGTATAGGAAAAGGGAATTACAAAATGTGTATCCTAATCAGTTATTCCATGTTTTCTGTGGTAGGTTTATTTGACATACAATAGGTATATGTCCCAACATATATCATTCTCGATCAATGCCTTGCAGAACTCAGGGCATTAGATTGTATGCTTTATAAATCAATGGCTAACTAGGCAGCTTTTTGCATAATATATGATACCATTATATGCTTTAAACTTACCTTTGAGCTATTCAATGTTTCCCAGAATAAATTAAGGCCTAAATCATCAAATGAATCTGGTTCAAGCTCATCGAAAGAGAAGCCCATTCAACCAGAAGCAGGTTTGTTGTTTTAACGCTTATCTGCCCTAAATATGCTTGAGTTAAGTCAGAGTGGACTTAAATTTGTTCATCCATTGCTTCAAAGATTGGATGTATTTTGTGTTTTTTGTCAGTTTCTGTTTGATGATTTGGTAGATGGCCATAGACTTGTAATTTCTGTATATCTTAACAGAGACACGCACAAAACATTTTCTTTTTCTGATCTAAAATAACTTGCCTCTTTGTATGCTGGGGAATATTTACCGGAAGGATCTGGACAAAATTAATAGAATTAAGGAACAAGGAATGGGATAGAGTTCTCTGAGAAAAAGATGACAAAGTTGGCACTACAGTTTGAGTGCCTTTATGTGAAACCTCCTCCCCTTCAAGTCTTCAAATACCCTTGGTCTATTAAAGACAGCTATATTCTATCTTATATTTTATTGGGTGATTTTGGTGTTTGAACAATACATCTATCAGAAATTTAAAAAAGATCTAAATCCCCATATTTTTTTTCTGGGCATTGGTACATGCTGCTCATCCAGAGTAAAAACTGTTCTATCAATCTTTCCTGAGTCGTGTTCTTGTTCAATTTTCCCCCTCAGTAAATCCTGGATGGTATCCTTGTGAGAAAACTGGGTATCATCTATGAACCTCTAGTGGCTTTTGCTTGCTCTCTCTTGCTGTGTTTGGCACTGATGTCCTCTATATATGCTTCAAGATTGAACTCCCATGTTTTGTGCTATTGTTAAAGATCATGTAAAACCGACTCAACAACCTGATTTAGGGGGCATGACCTCAAAATGAGAATACCCGTACCTTCATGATATAAAGTTTTGAACTTTGCAGTACAGTCAAAGTAAGAGTCTTCTACTTGGGCTTGGGCTTTTGCCGATCCTTATGATTAATAAAATCTTACTTACCGATAAAAAAGTCTTCTGCATATAAAATATCATGAAAAAAACTCTCTGAAACTAGTCCTTTCCTCTCAAGTCATCATTCTAATCTTCTACTGGTCTTACTGTAAATTGACGTTATTTTATGTAATTATATGTAGTTTTAACAGATATCCCAGCTGGAATTAGGTCAATAAAATTACATATAATTACATAAAATAATGTCAATTTACAAACTTAGTCATCTGTTATTATTTGATTCACAGCTGTAACATCAATTATATGATGACTTGATTTCATGACCAACTAGTCCTAATGTCAAGTACCAGCCCTAACGTCAATGATGACTGGAGTTAGGTCAATAAACAGATATCCCAGCTGTAAATTGACCTAATTGACCATAAACTTAGTCAGTGCCATTAGATTAGTTGGTCATGAAATCATCCCAGCTGGAATCTGTTTGTTCTCTCCATGTCAATTCTCCGGAACATGCTGAAGTGTTTTTCCTGAACTGATTCCTCTTAATGTAACTTGCAGTAAACTAAATTTTCCGTTTCTCCGAAACTACTTCATAATGATGTGTCATAGTTCTGGAGATTCTACTACTTGGAGGGATGAAAAACTGTTCAATTTGAAGGGCTAACATTGAGAAATCATGTACTGAAAGATCCAATTTTGTACGTGGCGCATGCATGTGACCGAGTTTTTCATTCACCTTGTGCATCATAGTATCTTATGAGATCTGATCTATTTGCTTCTCTCTACGGTCTCACGAGGTCCGCTTCAATAGTTTTTATTTCCTTCAAATGATATCCTTTGTTTAGAGCGGAAGACAACACTATGTTGAGGACCCCATTTTATCATGTACTTCATTTTGAAATTTTTGTATCTAGGTTTTGGGTATGGAAGAGTGTTTTAGCGGCTCCATATTCTTGATCTATGGGAGATTTGCCTGTTTTAATTGGTTCCATTGATATGCTACTTTGTATACTTCGGATGTATGTGTCTTTCATCTTTCATCGTTCTGTATTATACTTTAATTCTATTTTAGTCTATATGTCATTGTATTTTTTTAGAATGTAATACATGCTACGACTCTCATCGAGAATGCATTTCATTTTCTTTCAAGGTATAAATGATTAATATATGAGTTTAGATGTTTTTTATTTGATCTTTTTGAGTGAAAATATTGGTAGTTTTTGGCTGTGGAAATTTGACTTGTATTCCTGCCTGTTTTTCTATTCAAAGGGCCACCAATAAAACGCAGAAAGCGACACAGGAGAAAGAATTTTCAAAACCAAGAACCATGTCTGATGAGAGGTGTCTATTTCAAAAATATGAAATGGCAGGCAGCTATAAAAGTAGATAAGAAACAAATTCACCTCGGAACTGTTGGTTCACAAGAAGAGGCTGCTCGTTTGTATGATAGGTTGTACTCTGAACTTCACCTTATTTTATACGAACGATTGTTATTTGCAAAAAAATTTAGTGTTAGAAGTAACACTGAGATTTTGCAAAACAAGATTTTTGGAACCAACTCGCTGTAACACCCCTTCCTGATAAAATTAGTAACGGTACTTTATTGCTTCCCATAGCAGCAGGTAAAAGAGTTTCTAACTTTAGATATTTTTAAACGAGATAAAATTATTTATTGGACCTTGAGATGTCAAAAGTAATAATTTGAATATATCAAAGTTAAGGAGAAACATAATGTCATACAGTAATCTTAAAATGCTGGCAGTGCATGTGATAAACACTCAATCTTCACTAGGTCGATGTCTCCTTGACTGACTCTGGCCTGCAGGTTCATTTTAATCTTTCCCCTGATAATTTTAAAAGATAAAACAAAAATGAGTCAATACTCAGTAAGTAGAACTCCTTAATGTAAAATGTGGTCAATTAGGTTTTATTTAAATCATCTGTATACACTTTTCGCATTCCAAGCACAACGTCAAACTTTTGTCTTTAAAATCTTAATGCCCCACAAACATTAACCCTTGTGTACCTAGGTTGTGCACTGGCCCCACTGCTTGAAGCCACATGGGGAGCCACTCATGGGATGAAACATCCCAGTGGACCACACTTAAATTCTTTTAGTGCAGCTCTCACATCCATCAATTTTCTCTGGGATTGTCGCATCATCATCATACAGCCAAAATGAAATCCTTCGGAAACCATTCACTCATTATCATACTTTATTTTCATTCTTTCATTTGTCATAACTCTCATAACATATATTCATTATATATTATATAGCACAAGCATCACATTAAAGCACCTGCAAACTTCTGAAAAAAAGAAAAAAAAAAAAGCACCTGCAAACTTGAATATACAACATATCATAGAAGTTGCATAAAAAAGGCTCACACGAAAGATCTGTATAATATGTTACTTGAAAATTACTGTTTGGGAACACGACTGTTCAGATATTCTCAAATTCCTTCACTACCATTCACAAACTGTTCACTTCTATTCTTGCTTCTATTCACAAATCATCTGAGGTACTCTTAGTATCAAACAGAGACTCATTTGAAGAAAAATGTTACATTGGAACTAGAATATTAGGGTACTGATCATACTGCTTAGTACTTTGTTTTGATAGTCTTGAAATTCAACACTTTTCTAGCAACCTAAGGAAGCTCAAGCATACCTGCTTGTCATTATTTATTGCATACACTTCTCCAATGTTTGAACCTCTCTACACATGCCTTTATACAGATCTGCATCCTTGCTTAATACTTGTGTTTTCTCATGAAAATAACTCTGATACGATTGACTTGCTTAACATGTAATAAATGACCTTTTCTTATGTTGTCAGGTGTGCCAACACTAACCTTACTCAATTTCTTCCTATGGTTATTAAGCCTCAAATAGGCTTTTCAAGTTTATGTTTTTAAGCCTAAAAGCTTGCTGCATTCTTCCCTTCGATTCAAGCATATGCACATTTAAGGCAGGTGTGGCCTTAGGGTTCTATAATGCAATAATACAATGATGCCCAATTCTAGGGCTTCGTGGTCACTCTAAGGCCTCATGATCAAGTCTGGTTTTTGGCTTTAAAAATGAGCTTTAGGGCCCAAAGTTGTTGCCAAGTGTTGGTGTGATATGCTGTCAAACCACCAGATATGACTTATTGGGACCCCTTGATTTGTCCAAAAGTCATGCAACTTTAGTAATTGGAGAGGTGACTAGGTTTTTTTTTTTGGGGGGGGGGGGGGGGGGGGGGGGGGGTAGGGGTTGTGACATGGTCTTATAGGCCTAATGAAGTTCCCTTGGAAGGCCTAGTGAAGTTCCAATCCTAGCTCCTCAATACAAGATGTTACATTAGAAAACCGTCCCACATACTCCCACACTTGACTTACCCCACCAATCACCACAGAGTCTCTCAATTGCTTGGTGGTGCCACGACTATTTGTCTAGTAAGGCTCGATTAAATAATCATGTTTAATCCCCAATCCATCAGAGGACATTGGGCACCATATGGTTTGGCCATTTAACTAGGTGACATTTGAGTGTCCCTCTGATAACTTTTCAATATGCTTTGTCGTACCTATTGAGACAGGGAAGTGAGACAAAAATAAGTAAGTTAGAAAGAGTGCTCTTGATGTATATGATCTGACCTCCTTTTGACAAATAAAGACGCTTCCAGCAAGCCAGTCGCCTTTCCATTTTCTCGATACTATTTTCCAATATTGAGTTTGCCTTCAATGCTTTGTACAATTGAATATTTGGTTTACCTAGATTTTTTTGTTCTAATTTCTGTGTCTTTCTCCTCTTTTTATTTCTTACTAAGGTCTTGACTACTATCGTTGAGTGGATGGATATGTTGGTGAAGTGAAGAAAAACTGTATAATCCGTTTCCTATTGTTCCTGATAAATGCTTTTATCAGCCATAAGACTGCACGCCTGAAATTGTTTTATTTGCAACATTTGAAGACAAGATGTTGAGTACCAACAATTGACTCATTGAGTGGATCAGAGAGAATTTTAGCAGCAAGATTGCTGCTAAAATGTTAGGAGATCTAGAATAGGTGATATTCGTAGGGATGGGTATTTGGGTGGGGTAGTAGGCGCCAGTGAGAATATCTCAATTATGAAGTGTTAATTGTTTATTTATTGTGGTCCTGCTATTCTTTTAGACTTTCTGGGCTTTCTCATGGTTCGACATTTATTGTATAATATACTCTTTTTGTCCAAATTGGAGAAGGAAATCATTGGGCTGAGGAGGAGTAAGGGCTATTTGGGTAGTAGATTATTTTCAGAATACTCCACTGCTGTTTATTATTTTATTATTAATTTTCACTTCTATTCACTCTTCTATTATTACTTTTTCACTACTATTTACAGAATATTTAAGATGATCTCACTATCCAAAAGCAACCATAGCCAAGTATGTTTAAACTCAATAATCCCTTTGTTTATTTCCAGGGCTGCTTTCATGTGTGGGAGGGAACCTAACTTTGAGCTTTCTGAGGAGGAGAAGCAAGAACTTAAGAAATTCAAGTGGGAAGAGTTCTTGGCCGTAACTCGTCATGCAATAACGAGTAAAAGTAATCTTTCTGGCTAGACTTTGTAATAATTATGTTGAGGTTCATGTTCCTTGGATCTTTAATTGCTTTCTTTCAAATAATTCAGAACATAAGAGAAGGCTTGGAACAGGAGGGTCTCAGTCTCAGAGGAGGTCCGAGTCCCCAATGGAGAACAGTGAATGGGATACCAAGCAAGAAGTCAATAGCCTTTCAGCTTCAGAAGATGTGGAGCCTGACACATCTGCCTCTTGAAAACTATGAAAAGGCTGATATTAGGCCTCCATTTTTGGTGTATGAAGCCCTCGTATAGGGTAATAATGGTATACTTTATTTTTACTGTCTCTTAAGAAATTCCTTTATGACTGCTACACAATAAATAGTTCAATACTGGATGTAGAGTAGTTATTTATCCCCATCGTCTTTGATCCACTGAATTCGATCACAGCTATTATTCTCTCTTTTTCCCTTCCATAGCGGAAGCTTAAACTACTTCCAAGCTCATGTACTGATTACTGAAATCTTTGATTGTAAATAATTTCAGCTTTTGAGTTTTCCAGTTTGCTGATTATTAACTATTACTATTGGTAGATCGAAGTGGGGCTGAGGTGAATGTTCCATCTTATTTATGCATAGAAATGCAGAGCAAACACCTTGAAATTTCATAATGTGATGTATCGGGAATTGATACATCATACATGTACAACTCATGCAACATTTGAAGCTCAAATGTAAAAAGTTCTACAAATATCATCATTTGTTTTCTTTTTAATAATAATTTTAGTCCATTGAAGTAGAAAATTGACTCTAATTGTATGGATTGGTGCGTAGTTGACGCTAGACACCAAACGATATAATCCAAGTGTTATTTCTTATTATTTAAGAAGTATTCATTGATTTTTAATATTACCGATAGATACGATCTTTTTTTTTTTGTTTTTTTTTTAATCTGGGTTGTATGTTTGAGGTTTTTGTGCTATATATATACTCATCATAGATTTTTTTTTTTTTAAAGGAAAATATCAATCTTATTTTATTAAACAAAGGAGGAAATACAAGATGGAACTTCTTCGGTGGCTACAATACAATCAAAAATTAAGAGAGTCATTAGCATTTAAGAGACTTTCCGTTTAGCAAATAACATCAGGATATGCTTTGCCTCATATATGAGTCCAATATTTCGTGTCATTCTTACATTTAAAACTTATATTCATCTCAACTCATCTTATATCATTATTATAATTTTGTCAAATTTTCATATATTTTCTCAAATTTTTATACAAAATATAATAAATAATTCAATTTTTTTAAATTTTAAAACACTCATAATATTAAAAAGTAATATTCTAATAATATTTTATTTAATTCAACTCAACTCAATTCAATATCTAAACGTAACCTAATGACTTGTAATGAGTCCCCTACAAAAACAACTTGTTGCAGGCCAATATCATAGGCAAACTAAACTGCATGTAGAGCTCCATTGGCCGCTGCTAGGAGAGGGTTGGGAAACATAGGTTTGCTTGGTCTTAGAGTGGCAAGCATGCATCCTGTACTATCCCTGACAATTACTCTAAAACCAGGCCAACTATGCCCTTAGCTGTATCAATGGCCCATCCCAATTGATCTTAATCTAGTTTAGTGGAGGGGCATGCCACGATTAACATTTTTGTTAAAGATAATACGTTGGAATTTATTAAAGATAACATATCAACATTTTTGTATACATTGGTGACATTGGATTGTTCAAATACAGAAATACTTAAAAATGTGCATAACTTAGCTTTTTATTTATTTATTTAATTCAATAGAATGATTTTCTGGTATAGAAAATGAAGGCATTTTTTTTTCATAGCATGATAATTATAAAATTCTAATTTTCGTTTTATTAATGGAAATGTTTTAGAGTTTGGTCCGACTGAACCCCTCAATGCAGCTCCCGCCGTCTCCGGTGGCGGTGGCCGACACCGCCCATCCTATTGGGACCAGAGGGAGTCGGCGACCTCACCCTTGCGACGGCGAACCCCGACGACCTCCGATGTGCCCCGATAGCCTTAAACCCGAAAGTAGGTCATAGGGTGGTATCGCCCATCTCCATCGGCGGCGGCGGAGGTTGGGCTGAGGCCGAAACTCCTTAAAAATTCATATTTATTTTATTTTTTATTGTATTTTTTATTATGTTTTCTTCATTTTATTATTTTATTATATTTTTTATTGTGTTTCCTAAATTTTATTTTTTTATTGTATTTTTTATTATATTTTTTAATATTTTTTTATTATGTTTTTATAAAAATTATAAAGGTTTAAAGAGTGGGCTGCAATATGCTCGGGTGCAGCCCGACCGTACCCCAGCGTCACCCTTAATTAATTTTTCCAAAATTTTTGGTTAAATGATTTTTGTTGTAAAGTGAAGGTATATTTTAGTTTGAGAGACGCTGGGGGCCGGTCGGGCTGCCCCCAGCGTCAAAAACAGCCCAACGGTAGTTAGATTGTTTTTTGATGATAAATATAATAAAATAAAATAAAACACAATAAAAAATATAAAAATAAAATAAAATGAAGAAAATATAATAAAAAACATAATAAAAATATATAATAAAAAAATAAAAAACATAATAAAAAACATAATAAAAAATAAAATAGAGATGAATTTTAAGAGCATTCGGCCTTGGGTTGTAGCCCACTGCCTCCGGTTGCGGTGGGTGACACTGCCCACCCTATCGGAACCGGCGAGCTCCGGCGAGTTTACTCTTTCAACGACGAGTTCTGACGACTTCCGGTGTGCCCCATAAAGGCTTAAATCCAAAATGGGTTTTACCTCTGCCGGTCACGATGGGGTAGGCAGTGTTGTCCACCGCCATTGAAAGCGACAGACTGCTTTTAGTGAGGGGGTCAACCCCTAAGAAATCTCTATATTTTTTTGTCCTGGAAAGCACTAAACCAATCTTGAAGAACTAATATATAGACATTTTCAAAAAAAAAAAAAAAAAACTAATATGTAGACGTAGAATTAAGTCTAGTTTTTCGTTTATACGTACTTAAGATTAAGTTTAGTTTTTCGTTTATACGTACTTAAGATTAAGTTTAGTTTTACACAAAGTTATATAATAAGTTATATAATTTAATAATAATAATATATCATAACTATGCATTAAAAATGAATAATTTAATGAATTGCCAAGTAGTAAAATAGATAAATAAATCGAGACAAATTCGTATTTGAACAAAGGTCGAACCATTTATCTCATTATTAATGCCCCACAAACATTAACCCTTCAAAAATAACTTGTTGCAGGCCAAGATCATAGGCAAACTAAACTGCATGTAGTGCTCCGTTGGCTGCCAGGAGTTTGGTTCCTTAATCCTCGTCAACTTATTTTATCTTATTATTATAATTTTTTCAAAATTTCATATACTTTTTTAAATTCTCATATAAAATATAATAAATAATTTAATTTTTTTTAAATTTCAACACACTTATAATATTAAAAATTAATATTCTAATAATAATTTATTCAACTCAACTCAACTCAATTCAATTCAGCTCAACTCAATATCCAAAATGGCAAGTATGCATCCTGTACTATTTCTGACAATTACTCCAAAACCAGGCCAACTATGCCCTTAGCTTTATCAATGGCCCATCCCAATTAATCTTAATCTAGTTTAGTGGAGGGGCATGCCATGATTAACATTTTAGTTAAAGATAATACATTAGAATTTATTAAAGATAACATACCAACATTTTTGTATACATTAGTGACATTGGATTGTTCAAATACAGAAATACTTAAAATGTGCATAACTTAGCTTTTTATTTATTTATTTTAATTCAATAGAATGATTTTCTGGTATACTTATGTTAGAAAATGAAGGCACTTTTTTCATAGCATGAAAATTATACAATTCTAATTTTCGTTTTATTAATTTACCCAAAATTTTTGGTTAAGTGGTTTTTGTTGTCAAGTGAAGGTATATTGTATTTTTTGTCCTGGAAAGCACGAAATCAATCTTGAAGAACTAATATATAGACGTAGAATTAAGTCTAGTTTTTCGTTTATACGTACGTATTTGAAAGATTAAGTTTAGTTTTATACAAGTTATATAATTTAATAATAATAATATATCATAATTATGCATTAAAAATGAATAATTTAATGAATTGACAAGTAGTAAAATAGATAAATAAATCGAGACAAATTCGTATTTGAGCAAAGGTCGAACCATTTATCGCGTGGACTTGCATCTGTAAATCAGTGCGACCCTGCGTTTGGATGAGTTGCAGCGCCGCTGTGTCGACTGCTTCCATTAACGAAGTTATTGCACACTTTCATCTTCCCCGAGTATATCAATCAGTGAACAAATCAATATTTTAGATTTGTTTTTCGTTTAGAAGGAAAAGAAAAGAAGTGTAGAGTGTAGAGACAGTGAGACAGAAAAAATGACTACAGGAGAGTCAAAACCCCTGGAAGGAGAGGATCCATCATCGTTATCATCTTCGTCTTCGTTCTCTGATAGCTGGAAGGAGCGCATCTTCATCCCTACTCTCGTAGCAGGTCTTATTTTGTGTCGTTCAGTTTGATTGCCAAAAATCAGAGGATAACATAGGAAACAAGAAAATTCACAATCTATAAATTTTATGCTGTCTTTTCGTTCAAACTTAGAGGAACCCATTATTTCTAAACGAATTTATTGTATTGGGCGCAATTAGTTATAGGTAATTAGGCTCAGTGATGGGGATTTATATAGTTCTGAAGTTAAGAGATTTTCTTTGGGGTTTTGGGCAGGGATTATTGGTGGAGGAGCTGGGTTGATGTCAAGACATAGGAAAGTTCACGGTCTCGCAAAAATTTCTTCTACTTATGCTGCCAATCTCGCCATTGTCACCGGTTGCTATTGCGGTAATTCATTTTGAGTTTTATATTTATATTCAGCCTCCGATTTATAGAACTTTCATTGATGTGATTATTTTGGCCTTTTGTTTTGATTGTGTTTTTTTTTTTTTTTTTTTTTATGTTATGATTACTTAGTTTTTATTTATTCACGCGAGGATGCTTTTATTTTGATATAGACATACTGAATGTAAGTACTGCAAGAAAAAAAAAAAATCCCAAAGAACAGGTTTTTCTTTCTTTTCCTTTGTGAAACTAAGCTTCAATGGAAATCGAAGCATTTTTTTTTTTCATGCGGAGAGCTGCATCTTAAGGAATCTTTGGTGGTTCCGTGGACTTGTGCATTTATCCCAGTAATCCTCGAGTTTCCATGAATTATGTGTATAAAAAAAAAATCTCAAGAAAATGCAAGGCGACCAGAGACATGCTTTGGCTGCCAAAAAGGGTTTTCTGTTTGATGGCAATAGAAATTGATTGAAGGATGTCAATATTGTTTTGAATTCATTCGCTTACTGATTTGACAGGAGCCCGTGAATTTGTGAGATCAACGCGTAAAACAGGACCTGATGATCTACTGAACTCTGCAATTGCGGGCTTTGGCACTGGTGCTCTGCTAGGGCGTCTTCAAGGTTGAATTCCACGAATTTATTCTATCTCCCCCACCACAAAAGAAAAATAATGCTTGCATGTGCTCTTGAGTTGTGTGCACACATAATGTTCTTTGTCAAAACTACTCTGGGAACAATAATCTGCAACAATTCAGGTTGCTTAGGCATCTACTCTTACATAAATGCACTGTATAATGTGCATTACATAATTAATTTGCTTTCCAATCAGCATTCTAATTGTATTATCCGTAATCCGAAAGTAGTCAAGATAGCCGAACCTGATGATGAAGTTTAAGTAGTCGTGTAGTTGGAACCAGAAAATCCCCTAATTCTGAAAATCTTAGAACCGAGCCAGAACATCGTCATTGTTATTGAGGAGTTCAGCTAGTTTCTTGTCCTATAAAACATTGCTCAATGGTGGACATTTGGTTAATTACTTATGTTCTTGGAGAGGGTGGGGGCAGAGTTGAATGATGAATAACACTATAGAGAACAGCTCTGTGCAGGTCCATTGAACTTGGTGTACTCAAGAAATAAATGCTTTTAATTTTAGCCTCTTGCCCTTTACACCCAATTTTACATTGATCTTCCACTTCCAACCCATGGTTAATTTGGTTCCTTCTTTGGCATGTTAGGAGGTCAACTTGGTGCTTTCCGTTACTCGATCATCTTTGCTATCGTGGGGACAACAGCAGATTTTGCAGCATACAGAGTAAAGCCTCAACTGAGGAGTTACACTGAGTCTTTATTTGGGAATAAAGGGAATTCACAGAAGGATGGATGGTTGAAATGGCCGGAGTGGTCTCCCATACAAGTGCTTGATGAGGAAGCTAATGCTGCAAAACAAGCCCGGGAACAGGAGCTGTATGCACAAAGGGTACTTGGCAAACTAAGCAACGAGAAATCTTGAGAACATCTTTTGTCGTTGAGTTCCTATGTTTGGTATTCATTGTCCAGCCGATGAAAGGGATTCAATAAACAATTTTGACGATATTGAGTTGTTTGTCTTAGAAGTTTCTGCTTTCAATTGATGAATTTGCTGCTTGTCCTACAAGAGTACCAGTAATCTTCTTGCAATGGGAAAACATATCAGATGTATAATTCATAAAACTTCCTGGCAATTATTTATGAAGGGGAAGTCGTGCTTTTCCAGCTATTCGTACCCAGTTCTCAGGCAAATCTCTAAGGTAATTCATTAGTTTGGCAATTTGATTTGCAGAAAACTGCTAAAAAGAATTACGAAAACATAATCATGTAATCTATCATCTACTCCCAGTATTCGTTCTAATTGTTTACAAATTTATTGGTATCTAAATTATGTCTAACAGTATAATCGAAAGCATGATGGTTTTGTTAGTAAGGTTAGATCTTATCAATTCACGGACACACCTAACTTCATTCTTGCTGGTAAGCTCATGGCCTTGAAGTATGTTTTACAGAAGTACTGGAATGTGAAAGTCTTTGAGAATGTTGACAGTCTGAAGAATTCCATTGTAGAGGAGCTACAGGACTTGGAGAGGAGAGGTGAATGGAGTTCCATATGAGAAAGCTTTGCTGAGGAAATGTTCATTGGTGCCTGATCTTGAGAGGGTGTTTTTGATGGATGAGATTTCTTGGTTACAAAAATCTAGGACCTTTGGTGGAAAGAAGAGGATAAATGCACGAAGCTTTTTCATGGAGTGGATAATTCACATCGTCACCGTAATATTATTGAGATGCTTCATTTAGATAATCGTGTTCTCATTTCTCCTTTTGAGATTAAGATCATATAGTGCATTACTATGAGAATCTTCTCACATAACAAGCTACTTGGAGGCCAAAGCTTGATGGTTTGACTTTTGAGTCTCTTGATCCTTGAAGTGTGAGATGGTTGGAAGGACCCCCTTTGAAGAAAATGAATTCATGTGATTAGTGGAATGACAAAAGACAGAGTTCCTGGACTTGATTGTTTTTCTATGACATTTGTTTTAGATGCATTTCGCACACTTTTCTTCTACTCCGCTAACTTGCAACAAGAGAAACGAAATTGGCTCGGATTTGGGTGGGGAATGCCTTAGATGCCTAAGTCATTAAAGTTTTATTGTGCTCCAATGGTCTATGAGTTCTATTCTCTCGATTTAGGGATCCAAGCTTGTTGGGAATTCTGAAAGATGATGTGATGAGTGTCTTTCATGAGTCCTATTCTTTCAAAAAGTTCGAAAAGTGTCTTAATGCGACTTTTATTGCTCTAATTCTAAAGAAACATGGGGCTTTGGAGGTAAATGATTTTTGCACCATTAGTCTTGTTGTAAGTGGGGCTTTCAAGATTATTTAGAAAGTTCTAGCTAGCTGCATGAGTACAATTATGAAAAAAATTATTTTTAAGTCTCCAAATGCCCATGTTCAGGAGAGAGAAATACTTGATTTGGTTCTCATTGTCAATGAATGCTTGGGTACTAGAATGAGAGAGGGAGCTTCAGGCTTATTGTGCAAGCTGAACGTGGAAGAGGTGGATGATCATGTGAATTGGAATAATTTCGTCTTCTGTATACTTGGGAGATGTGCTTTTGGGGAGAGGTGGTGTTTGTGGACCCAATATTGGATCTCAACCACTTGATTCTCAGTGTTAGTAATGGCTCCATTGCTGTTTTGTTAACAACTAATGTGGCTTGAGGCATGGGGATCCATTATCCCCATTTACTTTGTTTATGGAGAAGCTTGGTTTGGATGATGGAGGTTCGGGGAGGTTTTTTCTTTGGTTTTACCATAATTTATCATCTTCTTTTAGCAAATGGTACTCTTCGTTCTTGCTATGCAAATCATGGTCAAATTCAAGCAAGGCCCTAATGTTATGATTTGAAGCTGTGTCGGGCTTCAAGATGAACTTTGAAAAGTTGGAGAATGTTCCGGTGGGTGTATAGTCTAGAGAGTCTGTTGGGTTGTAACGTTACTTCCTTGCCTATGTAATTGGATCTTCCGTTTGGGGCGACTTATAAGGCTAAAGCCATTTGGGTTGGGATTTTTGACCAAATTGAGAAAATGTTGGTGCAGTAAAAACAGATGTATATATTAAAAGGGAGTAAAATTACTTTAGAGCACTCTCTCCAACTCTCCCACTTATTTTTTGTCCGTGTTTCCTTTGCCTACAAGGATGGCTAATACGATTAAAGAAGTTATTTCGGTTTTTTTGTGGGGTGGAACGAATGGGAGAGGAAGCTGAGTTTCAACTGGTTAATTGGAACAAAGTTTGGAAGCTTTTTTTTTTTTTTTGGTTGGGGGGGTGGGGTGGGGGGGCGGGGTTCGTGGTTTCTAATGAAAGGGATGGGGGTGGGTTTATGAAAATTTAAAGAAAGGGATTGAAGTGTTTGGCCGCTCAAATTAGTTTTGCAATTGGTGAGGGGAGGGCTTTTGAATCAAATTTTTGCATGATATTTGATGTGGTAATCGCGCTCTTAGTGGAGTGTTCCTAGCCCTTTATAGCATTCTTATTGATTAGATGCCTCTATGTCGGATTTGCTAGTCTTTTTCCCCTGGTCCTTACTCTTGGGATGTTTGTTTTATTAGGGTTGTTCATGATTGAGAGATTAGTGAAGGTTTTTTTAATTTTTAAGCCTTTTATATTCTACAAGGCTGGGTAGCAACGATAAGGATAGGATGTCGTGGAAGGCCCAAATGGAGCAAGAATTCGATCTTGTTACAACCTGCTGGCATCACATAGTTTTAAATCTTTCCCGTAGAGTATATTTGAAAGTCTCGTGTTCCTTCCAAAGTAGCTTTCTTCAAATGGACCGACTCTCTTAAGAAAATCTTGAATATAAGCAATTTGAGGAAGCGTGGTGTCATTAATTTGGATTTAAGCTACATGAGTAAGAAGTATGGCATCACATAGTTTTAAATCTTTCGCTCAATATTAAAATAAGTCCAAAACTTTGGATCTTGAGAATTTTATTTTTGGCAGTCTCATTATCAAAGATCCGTCTAATTTCATTCCATTCTTGAGTGAATGATACTATGAATTCAGAGACTCGATTTTGATTGCTCTGTAGATATCAATGTATCTACCCCTAAATTTTGGACGCATTTTGTGAAATGTGAGTAAAGGATATCAATGGTGCGAGATACTGGACCAAAAATTCCCTTGTATCAAGGAACTTTGGCACTTTGATTAGGGATTTCCTTTATTTATAATCTCTAGGATTCCATATTGTAGCCAGGGGGCTGAGATTTCTGATCCTTTTTAACATGTATCGTTCAAGCTCATTTAACAACCATGGACAAAAGATGAGCATATATTTCTTTCATTTGTGGTATTGTTGATAGATTTAGGCTTTAGCATCTAATAACCCAAGTTCTCAAGGGCGGAACTAAGATTTAGTATTTGTGGGGTGATCGATAAAATATGTAGTACGTGTGAGTATAAATAATATGTGTTTTTTTGCATGTGATTATATATAAAAACAATAATCATACGTCATAAAATTATATGTAAAAAATACATGTCTATAAATCATCTTATAAAATAATTTTTTTTAATATTTTTGTAGTTTGCTAGAGAGTCGAGACCATTACAAAAAGAAAAGAAAATGAAATATCAACTGAAAAATACTAAATAAGTAATGATATAAAATTGTTAGATTTTTTTGTATAATTTTTCTATTAAAGAAAATTCTCAATTAATCTGCAAACTACAATACCCACCGGCAACCTAATCCAAATTTAAATTTGTTGATGATAGAATATAAACAAAATCATAAATATATATATATATATGAAAAATGTGTCTTTTTTATATATCTTATACAAAATTAATATTTTTTTTTATCAATAATCCATGCACTAGTTAAATGCATATTAATTCAATAAGAGAGTATCTTAATTTAATGAGAGAAACTGAATACTATTATATATGAATCATATTAAAGAAGATTAACCAAATCTAACATCATTGCAAATTTGCATCAACACAAAAAATTAAAGAAAAAAACAAAAACCTAAATAGTAGTTAAATATTTAGGTAGAGAGTGATTTGAACCAAAATTTTGTTTCTCTTTAGTTTAGTCCTTTTAACTTCTTTAAAATAAAATACGACATAATTAATTATGTTTAATTTGTTTTCTTAAAAAACAATGTGTACTTTCAACTTTGTATGTATGTATTGGGATTTACAGTACTTTGGTAGTTGTATTGACTATATTTATCCAAAATTGTATTATTAATTGGATGTGCAATCAAAACTATAATAGTTGTACAACAGCTTCTCAACACACGCAATAGCTTATCATGGACCATAGGTTTATAAGAGTAAGCTAGAAGTAAAACTAATAATAATTAGAGTAAACAAGAGAGATGGATAAATCATTTTATGGTTAATAAAGAATAGCACAATGGGTAATATGAGTATTTGGGGGTAATTTCAAGTACCTTTAGTTTCTACTAAAGCAATTTGTATCTTGGGGAGGCTAATTTTAGAGTGTGGGGCTAAATTTAGTAAAAAATTGATAAGTATGAGAAAAATATACTAATCTATATATACCATATTAAATTTTTGAAAAAATTTTTTGGGGGGGGGGGGGGGGGGGGGGGGGGCGGTAGCCCCCCCTAAGACACACACAATTCCGCCCCTACAAATTCTACTGTCATACTACATCATTACAACAAAGAAAGCTTTTCAAGTCCATTTTCTTGCTTAAAATGAAAAATAAAAAAAGATCTCATGATTTTCTGTTTCCTTTACTCTTATTTTTGGGTAATCCATGTCGTGTTTTACTGAAGAGCACAAAACACTACTCAACAAGATCCTTTACATTGGAAATACATCTGAAGTTATAGAAGCAATCCACTTAATTGACTGGATCAATATACTCACACAATATTTTTCACAATGCATTTCATAGAATATGTTTGTAAAATGAAAAATCCTACTTGCACAAGGGAGAGGTACACCCCGTGCACACGGCCTCCATCTGGACAATAAATGAAACAGTACGTTTTTTACATATGGAATCAATTCTCTCGTTCTCTTCCTCTCCCTCTCATCTTCATTCTCCCATTTCACATGAAAGCTCTCTCCTTGATTAAGGTTCTGACAGAAGCAAAGTGATGAAGACGAGATGAGGAACTCGAAGTGCTAAGTGATTTATGATGGTTTGTCTCCAAATGGTGAAAAAGAATAACTTAAATTTTAGAACTTTAGCTTAAAAAAGAACGAAAGATAAGAAAAGGAAATAGAACCCAACCCACCCTAAATCTTCAAATTAGAACCAATTGTAGATTCTAAATTTTTTCAAATGAGTTTTACAAGGGTTTTTCTTGAAATGAGAAAGTGTAAGAACCAAGCAAGAGTCCAAGACCCACATGTGTGAGAGCAATTTTGCAACCTTGAACTTGCAACTTGGATTGCATCTAATAACCTATTTCTCTTCATTTTTCCCCAATTAAAATTATTGGGTTTTCCTACCATATTATCTTGTACGTAAGTGTGGCCAGCCAATATGCCTCATAGACGTAACTTCTGGAACAAAAAGAAGAACAATGACAATAAGAACAGAAATACAAACAAGACCCTTCATGTTTACGTAGGATGTTTCTTCCCCAATTTCTATACGTTCGGGAAATCAACCAAGAACAAATATGGTCCGATGGAGAGTAGGTCCAAATTGGGTCTTTGTCGGGGTTTGGGGGCATTGTCTCAGGGGCTTGTTTCCCAGATTTGAGGTCGGACGGAGCAAGCAAATTCTGGCACCCATCGAAGATGGGTCTAATGGAAGCAATGGTAGCCAATCGAAGTTTGGGGGTAGTCAAATGGGGCATTGGTGCACAGAGGGGAGAAGTCATGAGACTCGAAACAAATGGAGGAAATGCCACAGTGACGTTGCCACATCAACTGAGCACTATGTTGTATCCCCATCGTGTACACAACGGCGTGTGTACATAGCATAACTGTTGTAAAATAATGTTATTTTTATAAAATATTTTACAAAAATATCCCTAATTTAAAAATATTATTATGTAAACTGTTGTAAAAAGTCACGAATGTTTATCATTTTTTAATTGACATGCGCAAATACACAGGGTTTTAACCACAGTCCAGGATGGAGAAAAAAAGGAACATCAAAGAAAATATGCTATGGTAAGACATGAAAATGTAATTTATAACAGAACCCATTACTTATATTGAACTAACCAAACACGAAGGCTTTTGAAATTAACAGACAGGTTAGCAAACTGTTCCAATTACTTTAGGAATACAAAATTGGAAGGGCTAGAGATTTGCCCCTATTTTGATGCCTGATGCATCACTAGAGAAAACTTTGTGGGGCTGCTAGTTTCTTGTATAATGAAGATCCATTGTCCTTAAAGACAATTAGTTGTTTGTTTACCAACATATGGTACAGAAAAATTCTCATGTCAAAACAAAAGCCTAAGCAGCAGCAAAATAATGTAGATTTGTGTCATTTTTACGCGTGCAGCTGGCTCCCATCCAAAACTTACTCTCACTGCCTGACCATATTTCAAAAGAACAGTAACAAAGCAGATGATCAGCAATTTTTGTCACTTTTCCATTAAACTTCACGATCAATTATCAGCAGCACGTAATCACGCTTTGATGTCTCATTATGTCATGAAAGCAGAGAGACAAGAGAGACAAACTCCAACGTAATCCGACCCTTGGACCTCGTGTTGATGACAAAGTGTTCAGGGTATTTCCTTAGCAACATAAGCAAGCCATACCATGGTTTCCCCTTGGATTCAGGGCCAGGCCAATCCTCAGATGTGAGATATCTTCTTACTCGGCTATGATGCCAGACATTAGCATACTTATCCAACAACTGAACAATATAACAATAAGGTAAGGAATACTCTGAACAAAACCAGATATGCGTGTGTGCAAACACCTAATACAACACCAATACTCACCATCAATCAATTTTAGGAAAACAACCTAATAAAGGGCAGCCATAAAAATAAACAATGAACTGTTGATTAGTACAGAGAATAAACAGAACACACACGTTTTGTTTTTCTCCTAAAGTCCACCAGGGTTACTAGCCCTGATGCCCGTGCTACAGAACAACATGTAAGGTTATTTAAAAAAGTCACTAGTAAGGCTGTAAATAAGCCGAGCTGTTCATGAACAACTCAGGCTCAGCTTGTGTAAGTACACTGGGAGTATATATTAGATACAGCTAACAAGATCAAGAAAATCCTGAAAGCAAAAGCGAGAAAGGCATAGGTGGGTTTCCATCCAATGATAGTGAGTTGAAAAGGAAAGCCTTAAGGTCTTTCCATGGTCCTTTTCTACTATTTTCAAAAGATTGGTAATTTCTTTCCCTCTAGATGCATCATATCAAACGAATCAAGGTCATTTTCAACAAGATCTTGTTGTAATGACTATCAAGCCTTCCTGTCCAGCATGCTAACAGATCAACCACAGTCTAAATATTACCTATGTTAGCCCAAATAGACTAAGCACAACTTGCCATAAGGTGCTAGCAACCGCACAGTGAAGTAAAGGATGATCCCAACATTTCCTACTCTGCCGGCAAATACAGCACCATTCTATCACCATAACATGTCTCTGCCTTAAATAATCTATGGTAAAGATCTTCCATAGTGCAGCCATCCAAACGAGGATAGCCTCTAAGGCAGCCTTATTCCTCCAAATGGTCTTCCAAGAAAAAGTACGGCTATTATGGGGAAGTAGGGCATTATGGTATGACTTAACCCCAAACGCCCATCTCTTAGATATATGCTCCCATCAATGAATAGGAACCATCCCATCTCCATCTGCAAGCATACGGCCGAGCATAAAAATAGGTGAAGTAATCCATTTCCCAATCTGGTGCCACACCATTAAACTCCACTTCCCATTGAAAAGAAACATTGGAGAGTTATAAGTTCTTTTTGATCGATAAACAAAATTTTATTAAGCATATAATAGACAAGAGCTATAAGTTAATATTTTTTATTGAGCATCAGCATAAAATTTTATTGCACTACACCACTAAACTCCACTTTTCATTGAAAAGGGCCATTTGAGAGCTATAAGTTTTTTTTTTTTATCAATAAACAAAATTTTATTGAGCATAAAATAGACAAAGGCCCAAGTACAATAGGCTTGAACTTAAGTTGACACGAGCTTAGATAATATTTTTTATGATGAGAAACCCTGAAGACTGTGCAAACCCCAACATGTCTTTTATCCAGTTAAACCTTGAACCCGTGTAAAGCACCCACATCACAAGCTTAGTTAATATTAGGCAAACTTGGTTAAAGTTTGGAAAGTTTAGTTAATATTAGAGGAGCCTTGTTCTAATAGGGGTAACATTTTCTACCCCATGAGAATCAAAACATACTAGGAACTGTTAAAATCCAAGCTTATTGTTGCAAAACACTTGAGAATCCGGGATGCCTATGAGTCAAACCACCTTATAAAACCATCTGGTCGTCAGACACCCAAAATTTCCGCTTAAATAATAACATTGATAAGGTAGTACCCAAGTGCTCAGATTTGGCAACCAAACCTATAACAACAGTTAGATGAGATGAGAAGTAAGCCCACACTTCAGACCAGGTAATCAAATCATAAAATCTGAACCTTGCAGGAATTAGTCCACGATGTGAGAGCTGCAGGCATGAAAAATACAGGAAAATATTTTCAAAGTTCTTGTAGTGTCTTGCAGCGGAACATACACAAGGTAGCACTGTTCAAAATACGCAAGGTATGGGTTTCAAGAGCGCAGCATCTCTATTTGCACTTTTCATTTCTGGAAAAGTAGTACTAAACTTTGCAACCTAACGTGTATGAAACACTTCTCCAGCACAACTTCTTAAAGCAAATTTAAGAGAATGCTACCATCAAGGTGCAGTACTCGAAGGAACCAGAGTATACAGACATCCTTGGTTTGATTATGTACTAGGAGTTCCCCTAGGTTACCTGATACACGTTTCTAGCAACTGTGTATCCAGGGTTCACTCCTAAATGGTGGGTCCAAACAGCCTTGCCATGATGAGGTTCCATATCCTTGAAGAAAATAGAAGAATGTTATCATCCATACCTAACCCTTTGCGATATGAAAAATGAGGCATACCACCTACAAACAGAGGTGCAGAGAAGGGTTTAATTTTCAAAATGAACTCTAGAGACAAAGCAAGCATACATCTGAAGAAGAATGTTATGTCAGCTTCTTATAAAAAAAATGAGCAGATGTCAGCTTAAGACCAGAACATTGCTCTACTGCAAGTGCCTCAGTAAAGTTTTCCACCACCACACCAATGAACAACTTTATGAGGCACTTAGAGGAACCTGAAGCCAGAAGCATGTAAATCATTTTATATTATAACTGACTCTAAATAGGTATCAGGTTTTCAATGAAGTTAAAAGTTTATTTCAGTTACTCAGCCAGTTTATCAAAACCTAAGGTATGGGCCATAAATGCCTTCGGCACTTCATGCAAAAGAAGTTGAAGGTATGACCATATCCAAGACCCTAATCCAGGATCTCGAGTTGTGACTTTATACAAGCAAGAATTACCAGGGAAAGGTTGGACAAAACTGACCACTGTGTGAAGTTTCTCCATAGGCATCCATTCTCCAGGACCACAAATATCTGAGAGCGCAGTAGCTACTGTTGATACTACATCCTTCTCTTCCAACTGTAAAAGTTGGTGATTGTCAGCTTCTCGATCAACCCTTAATCTTCCCTCTGCTTTCTTCTCTGGAGGAATTGGAGACAACCCATACCAATAAAAGGGTATTAGGTAGGCACAAGTTGCATCAAAACATATGCATCCATTTGGAATTAATAAGTGAAACATAGAAAAGAGATGACCGATCAAAGCAACTATGTGATATTTCAACTTGAAAAGGCAAGATATAAAAGAATTTCAGATCATTTTCAAGTTAAATAGTGCATACAAAAAGATCTAATCCCAAACAAACTGAAACAATGTAGATAACTTTTTTGAGTATAGGCCATGTGGTTTGGGCCTTCCATTGGGGTGTTACATAAAAAGAGTGTTGAACAGTTCTATGTACTACAGCTGAAAATAACCAGCTATAAGTCCTAGCCAAAATTATCAGCATGGCGACCAGGAGTTCAGGAGTGGTTGAGACACACAAAAAATCAGGCTCACGTTATAGTTGGTTTGACACTAAGAACTGATCCTTCTTGTCCAAGATCAAAACCCCCAATGATAAGAAAGAATAACATAAAAAATGGCCTCAACACCTGGTTGGGTTAAAAATTGCACCAAGTACACTTAAATTAATGAATGGTAACAATGTAATCCACCGAACAAGAGAACATAAGGAAACCCTAATCATGAAAACCGTTTCCTTTATCAGCAAACAAAAATTTTATTGATGAAATTGATACTCATAACCCAAGTACACAGGATTAGTATATATACAAGAGCGACACCTATGCATTAGTGACTATTGTTGATACAAGAAATTCATGGATCCTGATCATGAAAACCTTAGTGAAGAGAACATATGAGAACCTTTGAATGGTAAATCCTAATCAGGAGGTCTTAGCGATATTTTTTTATAAGTAAACCCTAATCATGAGTTCTTAATGATATTTTGCAATTTCAGATTCTATATGCTATAGCCTATTAACAAAACATGCATTCCGTATAATTATTGACGAGCATGTATAAATAGCCAATCTACGTGTAGCATGAGTAATTCAAAGAATAAAATGTGGATGGCCTAGCCAATCATGTGGAGACCAGGCTGTTCAAAATTTGGTCACACAATACCCCATATTGAGTGATATATGTTGTAAATAGGATCGCACATTGCTTGTATGGATGAAGTTCTTGCTCTTTGTAATGATTCTAGCTAGGGGGCTACAATTGTATCATGACTATTTCTTTTGGAGTATGGCACATATATGGCTTAAACCTCTCTTTGGGAACTACAAATGGTATTAGAGCCAATCCAAACCAAAAGTGTGGGACTTGAGCCATGCCAGCTCTTATGATCGAATGGCATGACGAGGATGACGGGAATTTAGGTGGGGGGAGAAAAGCATTGGAACAAATCAACTCCACTGCCAGTGCTAAAGAATGCCACCAAGAAGGATGGAATGCTAACAGATTCTCAAGAGGTTAATCAATCCAATGCCATTCCTTGCAGATAATTAGGAGCCATTAAAGGTGGTTAGTACACCAGAAATAAGGAGTTGAGGACTACCCTAAATTCCTCGTAACTGCCTGAACGTGGTTTATGAGACCATAGTTAATCCAAGGATGAGCTAGCCACAGCAGTTAATCGAGAAACTAGTGACATTGACACTAAAGATACAAAGCAACAAAACACGTGTGAGATTTATCATCTAGAGATTTTCATAAATCCTGGAAATGAATTGAAACATTTCCGACATGGTTATTTACATGTAGAAAATGCTGCCAGGCAAGGGAATTTAAAATCAACAACCGCAGGCAATTCCATCCAAAAGCCTTCAATGTTTGTATAGGCTAAACATATCAAAGATATACGCATACAGAAAATATTACTACCCACATCCCATAATGAACAGCATGATCCCTTTTTCATAAACAAAATCCTAGAAAAGCGGCACTAACAATAATATCAATGGCGATGTGTTGGATCTATGGAACAGCAAGGTTCTTGCTGACCCTGCACTCAAGTACCTACTCCTACGAACGATAAGAATATATTTGGATAATTTTTTTAATTAAAAAAGAAAAAAAAAAGGTGAGCTGAAAACATCAACTGGTTCATAATCCATCAAAAACCACATCTTCCAAAAAGGGCAAAAGCAAATAGTAAAATACCAGCTAATCATAAACATATCCAAGAAAAGGGAAAAGAAGCCCAAACCAACTAAACTAAACCATAACAATAACGTGATGAAAAAGTAACTCCGGCCAAGCCGGTCTTACCGCCCGAACCACCAGCGCTGAAGCCGTACCCCTCATACCCTTCTCTCCTCAACTTCTTACCACTCCCAGCGCCACCACCAATTTCATCCTCATCATCGTACTCCTCCTCGTAGAAGTCCCTCCCTCTCCCCTTCTTAACAGCAGGCGCCGCTGTGGGCCCCGCCAGATGAAAATTTCCGTAGTGCGCAGCAGAGGCCCCGGCCCCTGCAGCTGCGCCCACAAAATGTCTGTGGCCGACAGGCCCACCGAGGATGCTTCGCACGGGCAGGAGGAAGTAGAACTCTTTGTCTCCAATCTGAAGGAGGTCCTGGGAGTCAAGCTTGACAGGGGGGTTTCCAGGGAGGTGGAGGACGCCCTCGACGAAGCAGCCATTCTTTCCGAGGACCTCGAGGGCGAAGCGGCGGCGGGCAAAGTCGTAGAAGATGCGGGCGTGGTGGCGTGAGATGTTCATGCCACCGCCGAGGCTGGAAAGGTCGACGTCAACCGTCGACTTCTTGGAGTTGCGGCCGAGGATGATAGAGTAGGTCTGCATATAGTACTCGAAGTCTTCGCCCTGAAGCTTCGCGAACCCGGCCTCCACATCGCCTCCTGTCGCCCCCATTGCTCGATCTTCTGCCTATGTCGCTCGGAATTCGTACACTAGCAATCGACCAAACAATTATCAAAAGAAAAAGAAAAATTCGCCCCTTTAGAAAGCAAGCACACCCCTCTTACGCATCAGCTTTTGTAAAATGTCTATTTTACCCTCATCCAAAACCATCATCCTCTTTCTCCTAAGGCCAGAAGCTCAGTCTATGGCATTGAAAGCAATGGAAATGCAGAACAAAATCATGGACAAATAGAAGATTTATAAACCTGGGTATTTGAACTCTGAAAGTAATTTTATATAGTCTTTGACATCAGTTAGGTAAAAAAGGGTTTCATGAGCTTTATCTCGTTCATCCCAGAAAGAGCTATCAGCTGCCTTCAAATCCAAATCTGCAAATTCCTGTTCTAATTGCTGCAGACCAGCTGAGCCCCTAATCTCTTCAACACGTTCTGAGGTGGGAGGAGGGAACGAAAATCTGCAGGCAATACCAGATAATTAAATAACATCTTCAACGACACCATTTAACCTGGGTTGCAGAGAAGCAGAAAAAAAACCGTCTTTTATACTTTTATAAAGGCATGTGCAGAAATTTTCAATTTGAACTTTGTATAAATTACTTTTACACACCGAGCATTATATATATATATATATATTTTAATCTTTTATGTGTTTTTTATCATATATATAATATATAAATTATAAATAGAAGAATTTAATTAATTTTAAAATAATAAAATAAATATAATATATAAATATATGAGAATGATGAGTAGTAAAACTCTAGTATAAAATAACGATATTCCTATAATTATTTTATAAATTATTTTGTAACAATAATTAAAACAGAATAATATTATTTGAAATATATTTAAACATTGTAATATTATAATTTTCCTGTAAAAATTTTCAAGAGAAAAAACTAAGATGAGAATTAAAAAAATCATTAATATAGCTTTCCATCTAATAAATATTTATTTAAAAGTTAGGATTTTCACATCTTTAAATAATTATAAAATCTAAATGAGATAGCATTTTATAATAAGATAGAAATAAAAATATGAGTAATGCTACATCTAATAAATATTCCTTCTTTTATAACGAGATATGAAAACATGTTTAAAAAAATAAATAAAATGATTGTAAAAAGAAAATAGAAGCTTAATTTAATTCGTGTTAAAAAATGACACATTCAAACAAGTTTAATAAGGATTTAAAACAAAATACAAAAAACTAGTTTAATTAGAAGTTTGATTTAATTTGTGCTTAAATAAATAAATAAATGCACAAAGTCTAAATATTAGATTAAGTATGTCATACAATATTGGCCTCGTTTAGGCATTAAGATTAAGATGAGATAAGATAAAATAAATCATTTACAAATCATAGCAAAATAGTTTGAGTTAAAGAGTTTTATCAGATTTTGAAAAAGGTTGAAATATTTTTTTTAATATTATTTTATTTAGAATTTAAGAAGTGAAATTATTTTTTATATTCTATTTAGAAAGTTGAAAATTTTGTAATAATTAAATAATAATTAGATAAAAAAAAACTAAAAATTGATTTTGAATAGTCTCGTCACAACATCCATAGGGGTACCTTAAACTTGACCATCAAGGAAATAAACAGTTAACAAGCACGATCAAGCAGTGGAATTTTGGTAACCCGTGTCATGTGATAAACGATGCATGTTACAGCAATTTTGCTAGTTCAACAACGAAGCTTTTAGGTGAATTTATAAAATCAGTCATGCATCTTCATCGTTTTGTAAAATACTCCTGAGATATATGATCATATTACAGGGCTTCCTTTCCTTCAGATTTTTCCTACCCAATTTCAACGGTAGCACTAACTAAAGTTAGGTTTAGTACATAATTTTATTTTTGATTGGTACATAGTTTAAATCAAAAGATTACTTTCAAACTCCAATCTGATCAACAACTCCAGGAAATGGTTCAGCAATAGAATCCACATTTTATTTGAGTTACTTTGTTTGTTTACAAGGATGAGACCAAAAATCCAAATACATCTCAAACTCATTATTACACTTTTTTCAAATCTCCATACAAAATATAATAAAAAATTTTACTTTTTCAAATTCTTATACCACTTTTTCAAATCTTCATACAAAACTAATATTAAAAAAATATCTTATAACAATATTTTATTCTTTTTTAACTTTAATCTCATCTCATATTTGAAAACAAACAACAAATACAAAGTAGTACACTATCTAGGGGCAGATCTCCGGACAAGTAACTAAAAATTCTGCATATTTACAAATTATAACCCCAATTGGCAGCCAAAAAAGTCTGCCATTGCAAATCTTAAACTTCCTTAATCTTTTCCACGATTTCATAAACTTTAGAATGACTACAGATGAACTTGTGCAAATTCTCGAATGGGTTTATATATTTAAAGTTCCCGCTCTCGTGCCCAATTAATTTTTTGGGAAAAGAAAAGAGAGGCAGAAATGAGCAACCAAAAATATAAACAAGTAGCATGGTAATACCATCTAGCACATTCTGCTCCATCTAGTTACAAGACCCTTGTATTTCCTCATGCTAGGGTTGCCCTCTTGCCTTTGGCATCTCTTGACTGCAAATAAATTTATGTGAGTTACAAGCTATATTCTGGAAGGGTATGGATAAATAGGTTTTTTGCATAAAACATCTTGGGGAGAGAGAGAGAGACATACCTGTGCGGCAACAGATCTCTTTGAATCCAGAAACTCTCTGTAAATACTATATAGTCTTTGCTTCTCGGTTTTGGAAACAGATGGTCGTGCCTTTGCAGCAGTAGACTTCAAAAGAGCATCGGTTATTACTGGCTTCTTGTTTGGTACAATGGCATCCACACTGCCCAGAAGCTCATGAACTGCTGCAAGCTGTGCATCCGAAAGCAGGGCTTGCAGATCAGCCCCACTAAATCCTTCAGTTATACAAGCTATGGCATCTAAATCAACATCACTGGCCAATGGTAGCTGCATGAATACATAGACAGCATAATATATCATATTTTACCTTGACAAAACAAATAGACAGAAAGAAAAGCTCCATGATTTTTTAGTCTGTACTCTAGGCATCCATTTTGCCCTGAATATACAGTAAATAACTACTTGTAAAATTTTCAACACCTTCACATTTCCTTGAAATTATGGGTTACTAGAAAGAACTTAATGGCCGTACCGAGAGAAAGACGCTGGTTCAAGCAAGAAAGAGCTGCATCTTAATTATTGTAATTTAGTTCTTGTATGAAGGGTAGCAAATAGACTTAGTTTTGAACTAGCCTGCAATATGGGTTTCATTAGAATTTCATGGCAATCATTAATCCCCCATCTATTTCAGTGTGAAATAATTATTTTTTTGATAAGTAAAAAAGTAAGTATTATTAAGGAGAATGAAAATAGGCATGGTCTAGGTACACACGAAGTATACAAAAGAGCACCTAAAATCATTTTAGGAACTAGAAATTGAGGACAAAAATTCATGGACATTGTTCTCATTTAATACAATAGCTGAAAACCACAACAATAGTGTGAATGAAAAAATCCCGCAGCTCCACTAATGTGCGCTCCTTGTTCTCAAAGCAACGGTAGTTCCTCTCCATCCAGATACATCAAATAATGCACAACAGAACCATTTTCCATATTGCTACCACTTGAGGACAGCCTTGTATTTTTTTCCAACACCACAACAAGTCCATCACCCTCACTGGCGTAACCCAAGCAATATCAATCCTACGAAAGACCTCATCCCATAGCGCCCTCACAACCTCACAATGCAATAGGAGGCGTCTCTTTTGTATGAAATTATCCTCACATCTTTCTAGAATGTAATTAGGTGTCGCTTTTGTATACTTCAAGTATACATGGTTGTGCCTAGTTTCATTCGATCAATAAAGTTTCTTACTTATAAAAAATAAAAATTATTCTCATATCTAACTTCAGAAATCGCAAAAAGATACTGGAAAAAAAAAGTTCAAGATTTGATGAAAATAACAATTCAAAAACTAAATAGTCATCAAGAACTATTCATTCCTTTAGATTGTCCTACTAACCTTCTGAGAGAGAACTCTAAGGATATCCAGCCTTTCGTGTGGAGATGGAAAATCACAGAACAGAAGGCGATCTAGCCTACCTGGTCTCAACAGTGCAGCATCAAGTAAATCCGGTCTACTGATTGACATGAAAAGTATAGGTTCATTTTCCATCAGACAAAATAATCAATATATCTCAGAAAAAAGAATGCTGAAAGCAAAACCTATCCAATCATGACAAGAAAAGGATGTTCAGAAACATATTTACACATGCATCAGCCGACTACATATTGACATTTCCCACAAACCACTATGGCATGACCAATTAATGTTGTGGTTTCAAAGGTAAACACTTCTTCACAGCTTGGATCCATATTGGGGTTCTACCTTCTTTCATTTGTTGGTACTTAAGCTAAGAAGGTGCAATGCTAGAATGAGGACAAATATGAAAGGAAGGAAGCACCTATAACAAACACAACTTTCAAAGCAAAAGCTTTGTTCCTATTGACACAAATCATCCATTTTTACCTTAGATGGACATAAATCTCAAAATTTGGGCTTTTAAAGCTTGTTCATGTTTTTTTATTATAGTTTTAAAAAGAGGCTGACAGGAACTGATGTGCCATGTGTTAGTGTTTGATTGGGCAACATGTTTTTGGCACGATAGATTGTGCTTTTTAGAAAACATGATGAGAGATGGATGGGGAGATTAAATTGCAACTTTCTAAAAATCTAGAGATGTATTTTTTTTTGATAAGTAAAAGATCTTATTAATAAAAGAAATGGCGTCGCTGCCAGTTACAAGACAAAACTCAACAGCCCTCTAGAGAACTATAGAAGAGCTTAAACTTAGGGAGTTGTTTGTAAAAAAATGAAAAAACAAGGACTGATTCTGCAATCAACCCAAGAGATTATGTCATATTGAGACATTCTATATATATTTGGAGAAAGTAGTTATTACAGACACCTGAAACAATCATTGGAAGAAAATACACCTTCCCCACCTGCTATTAGGCCCAAAAAATACTGAAATATTTTTTGAGACACCAAAATTTTCCTTTGATCCACATCAAAACTAAAGGTTTGTACACCACCTTGTAGCATATCTTGTAATTCAGGGATGTAGCAATGGGAACGATTTTGAGAAAAAATATCTAAGGTGTTTCTTAGTAATCTCATAGTACCATCCTCTGGAAAAAATAAAACTTGTAACCACCCCCCTCCCCTCCAACCCCCCCCCCCCCCCAAAAAAAAAAAAAAAAAACTGGGGTGGACAATGCCCTCCAATCTTCACCCCTGCACTGTGGCATCCCATGTTCACATTTAAATCACCACATCTCATGTTGATGTCATGAATCTCCAGCTAGAGTCCAAGAGCCACAAGTGGACTATAATGTCTCCATCTCTGACGATATCAAGACTTGTGTATCATGTCTAGAAGTACATGGATCTCATTTTTCTCCTCCGAAGAGAGAAAAAAGAAAGAGGAGAGGAAACAAATTTATTTTCCAGCTGGAAAAAAATACATACTTTTTTTCCCCCACAGAAAAGAAAACTGTTGAGGGGATTTCACATGTAAGTAGTAAAATGATGGTTGATATGATTATACGTAATTACTAAGGTCAATTCTTAAGGTTTTTTCCTTTAATATGGACATTAGTGTGAAAAATTAAACTTAAGGGAGCTCCATCTTTTACAGCCTAACCACGTGGACTTTAAGCACATTTGTCCCAAAAAATTATCAATATTCTGTGGACAAACTAACCTTGTTGCAGCAAACACAAATACACCAGTCAAAACTTCAACACCATCCAATTCTGTTAGAAACTGTGAAAAGGGGGAATGTAATTGTTAGAAAATTGAGTCAAAAGAGATCCTAAGATGGTACGGGCAAACAAGAGACTAACTTGATTAACAACACGATCAGTTACTCCTGTATTGTCATGCCCTCTTTTTGGTGCAATAGAATCAAATTCATCGAAAAAGAGAAGGCATGGTGCTGCAGCAGCTGCTTTGGAGAAAATATCCCGAACCTGAAAGATATCCATCAGCAGCAGAACTATACATTACACGTCACTTGTAAAAAGTACTACCGCAAATGCCCAGAAGTTTAACCAGAAAATGCATAGATTCATCATATAGGCTCTCTCTTATATGCACATTTTCTATTTGTGCATCCATTATAGAGCTGAACTAAAATAAAATACCACATAATCAAAGAAGAAAAGACAACGAAAAATAAAACTTGGAGAGCATTGAAAGTGGTATGACATCCTTAATGCTTTATCTATTCTGAAAAGCCTCTTCTGAACCACATATTTTCAAACTTACAATATCATTTGCCACCCTACATATCCTTTTTTATAGGTGATTAAGACGATTTATTCATAAAAATAGGCAATGCCAAGTACACAAGAAGTATACATGAAAGTCCTTAACCAGCATTTACAACCAAAACTAGAAAATCATGTACACTAGCACATTAGAAACAATGGCCGCTGCCCATAAGAACAATTTAAAAAAATAAAACTTTAAGCTCACAATCACAAATAATAGAGAATATAGCCAACCACTTCTGGTACAATTCAGAAATTGTACTTCACACTCAAAAAGTAGAGAAATCTATCCAATCTGGATGATGTTAGGGGTGTCTCAATTATTCAACCATGCAAACAACACTGCAACCAGCAAGCATATCAATAAGATCTGCTAAAAAAAAAAGCCAGAAAACTCCACAATAGCTGAAACAAGCAAGCATCACCCAGTTTTTTACTCGTACAACAGGGTCATTAAAATCTCCACCGAGAGATCAAGGCAAATTCCACCAGCTCAACAAATCAACTAATTCGTCTCACACAACTTTTCGCACTATCAGAGTTGGGATCGCGAGATAGAACTAAAGATGGTATTGAGGAATCATAAGCAATAAATGGAAGAGAAGAAAGTCAAACATTACATAGAGATTAACAACAATGGGGTTAAAGAAGAAAGCGAAGATAGCAGTGATGATGAATACGATGACATTGCACATTGATCACTAATACACAGTACCATAAAGAAAGGTGATTACTATAAAGCACAAATAGCTTCAAATAAAACAGAAAGGCCTAGAGTCAATAGAAGAAATTTGAGAACTAATAAAAAAAAAGGCTACGATAAAATGCATGAAACAGAAAAGGCATGGGCTGATTAATATGAAGCTTCAGAAAATAAGGATTATATATATACTGGTATACAAAAATACCAGTAAGAATAAAGTGGCCTCTTACAGCTTGCTCAGAAGCACCGATGTATTTATTTAAGAGCTCTGGTCCCTTGACTGACATAAATCTCAAGGAACAAGCAGCAGCAGCAGCACCCACTATATGTGTCTTGCCACAACCAGGGGGGCCATATAAGAGAACATTTGACCGCAACCTTAAAGGAGCTTGTGAAAAGGTATTTGGGAACTTTGAAGGGCAACTCGATGATCTGGCATTGACATCAGGAATTAAAATTAAAGAGAATATAAAACACAGAACAACAGATTCCTACCAAACAGGTAAAGAAAAAAAAAAAGACATCATAGCTGCAAATGTAACAAAATGCAAGTAAAAGACAGTGCCAACACAAACAAAGCAACAACTACAACTGTCAATATGCTAATACTTCTTTTGTTCAATACAAACTCCACTCCTGACTAACCTGTGTAACACTTTGCACCCCTAAATATCAAAACTGTTATATTCAAACTAGCGGACTGTTAAATAGACCTTTCATTAAGATTCAAAAGTCAAGATTGGACAGAGGGTTCCATTAGCCAATTTCCGATAGTTAGAAGGTACAGCATAGTAGTTTTAATAGTTTGGGAAGCGAAGTGTAAATCTTTTGAATGTTCAGGAGTAATAAGTATATCAACCCTATTTTTCATTTTCCCTTCAAAGATTTGTAATGACATGTTGAAACCAACTGAAAGGTGAGAAGAAATTCTATAACTTGGTTCCATACAGCAAGAAAAACTTAGACAATGAGTGGCCAAAATGAGAGGAAGATAAATACATAAGATGGCATATAGGAACAAATATAGATTACTAAGTATGAGAAAAGATAGGAGACAACAAATGGCTATAACACCGGGTGAAAAGAAGACTTGAAACCAGAAGAAAGGATAAATCAGAAGCCGCATATATATAAATATATTTTTTGATAAGTATATATATATATTTTTATATATTTGATTGGCACCGGGTGTCCAGAACAGCATCCTGACTAATTTTGAGGGTGCACATGCCCTCGGCAAGGAGTTTCCCGTAAGTGCACCTCAGTTAATTCAAGGGAAGAATCCCCCCGTCCAATGGCCCCTAGAGATTGTTTGAATCCAAGGGGATTTAAACCTTAAACCTAGGGGAGCATACCCCTAAACCCAAAGCCTACCGCTTAAGCCAACCCCTAGGGGTTAAAATCTTATCATCTTAGAAATATCTCAGCTTAAAATCTTAGAAACATATTAATTGAGTAAATTCAAGGTTTTTTCATTAATATCCTCTGCCATCCCTTCTTGAGTGTCACAGAGTCAAGGTCATTCTTGTACTTGATCTATAACTAGTCTACCATCTCGTTGGGAAGCAAATTATTGCTACTTTCACCATAAATGATCCATCTAACAGAGCTGTGAGAGTAGCTAATCTCCTCCAATTACACAAACTATGATAGATAAGATAGTTCCAGCCAAATCAGCGGATTTGACTTTCCAAGCTCCAGAAACAACTATGAACTTTTGTAAGGAGCTTGTCTTTGTTTCAAGAACTTCAAAGTTGAGTCATGACTTCAGGTGGGATACCACAAGGCCAACATCACCTTATTGAAAATTAGTATTATTTCGATAAACCTAGTTTGCTGCTGTATAATTTTAGCCTAGAAAGATTTTAGGTTGGTAAGAGAAAAAAGAAAACTAAAACCTAGGAGAACAAAGGGCAAATAAGTCTCTCCGTACACTTTCGTTTCTCTGCTTTGTTTTTCCAGTGGGTTCCCTGTTTCTCTCTTCTCCGATTAGCATTTTCATTATGAGATCTAGTTCACTTAGTGGGAGGCCCTAATGGGCAATTACTCGGAGGTAGTGATTGAGTCCAAGCGTTTTACTGTTTCAAACGAAGCGGTGGAATTTCGAGTGCAGATATTCATCAGTAAGTCCATTGTGCAATGGTTATTGAAGGTGCTCAATGAGCGTGTGAAAGGGGGGAAGAACAGGGAGATTCACTTGGCAACCAAAGCATGTTATTGCAGTTTTATAGCCCAACGTTGTTCTAACAGTAGGGGGAGATCCTTGAGTTGAGCGAATATAACTAAGGGGGAAGGAGGAATGTCCTCTGCTTCCCGAAAGGGGAAGGAGGTAGTGGATGGCTTAAGATCAAGGAAAAACTGATGCTTTGGCAATATAAAGTGGACAATTTGGGTGAGAACAAACCGACAGGGGGAAAATGGGAAAAAGGAGAATCATTAAGGTCCTACAAGGATGTTCTTTCGCTGGAGAACCTGAGGCAAGAAAACGACCGGAAGAATGACGATTCAACCGTTACTCAACGTCGGCGCGAAAGGAAGCAGAAAACCGTTATTCAACGTCAGCGCGACGATTCGAAACCAAAGGACACCTCGAGCCTTGATCTGGTCAGAGCTGAAGCATGGGCTCTTCGCAGAATGCTGATGGAGACGCAACGGCAAGTGTGTGTGATGCAGAAGGACCTTCGTACTGTAGTACAATATGTCGAGCAGTTAAAGGAAAGAGATGATATGGAGGGTAATTCAAGGGAAGGAGCCGGGAAGAGTGGGCCTCAGGTCAAGCCCATGACCCAGCCTAAAGCTGGGAAGAAAAGAGTAACCTGGCATAAGGCTTCGTACGCCAGACCCAAGAGGCTAGACTGTAAGCCCGTTAAGCAGTCCACTGGCCCATTACAAACAGACAGGAGAAAGGAAGTTGTGCTGGAGTCCGATCATGGGGCTAGGCTACCAATACAGGCCCACTGAAGTCCGATCCTGCCCATTGGAAATATCAATGGGCTCGGTTCAACCCAACCCATGGAGTGATCCGAAAACCCATCAAACATCGGAGAGGAGTTCCAAAGTCTCAGCTTCATGCCGAATTCGATGCCGTCAAGGGCGCCGCCGGTGGCTGGGACCCAGACGACGCCGGCGACGACAAGGGACGACTCCTCCGCGGCGGAGGGTCATCGAAAGGTGATTGGCAGTGTTTTTCCAGTTATGACATCGATGAAAATCACTGTTTCTTCGTCAAGGGATGGTCAGATACCGCTGGCAGAGAGGTTTGTTGAGCCCAACATTCCGGCAAACCCATCTTGGCCCGCGGAGGCAGGTTTTGAACTAACAGAGGAGGAAGATTTTAACGATATGATGCTTCCAGTGGGGGACGATCTGCTCTTACCGGATTCGCTACAAGGTTTGGAAGATATTTCGGTGGATGAGGAGTTTCAGGATCCAAATCCACTAAAGTATTATTTTCCTGATCAGTCGAATTGGATTTTACAAATAGCCAAAAAGATTCATCAGCTGGTGGGAATTAGATGTGCAGGTTATGAAGAGCAATTTATGGCTTTACTCACAGATATAGATTTGGGACATAACCCAAATCACAAAAAGACCTCCAAGCAAAATAGGGAATTAAATCAGCTCACTTGGTCTTTGAACTCAGAGAGTCCTTTTGATAAGGGTAGGGCGAAGAGGAAAGGGCAAGCATTTCCTCAATGAAGCCAAAGATTGTAGCGTGGAATGTCCATGGACTCAATGACGTATATAAACGTTTACAGACACGTAATTTGCTTCGGGAGTGGAAAGCGGATACTGTGTCTTCAGGAGACAAAACTGAAGCATATTAACAGGAGATTGGTACAAAGTTTGTGGAGTGGCACACATGTGGATTGGATTTACATGGCAGCCGCAGGGGCATTGGGAGGGATTATTCTCTTGTGGGACAGACGTGTGGTGGAAAAAGTGGACGATTATGTCGGAAGGTATGCGATTGCAAGTATGTTTAGATGCGTGTCTGATAACTTTGTGTGGGCTTTTGCAGGTGTGCACGAGCCTAATAGCGATGTCGACAGATGCTTATTGTGGGAGGAATTAGCAGGGCTACATAGTTGGTGGGATGTCCCTTGGTGCATGGGAGGTGATTTCAACGTGGTAAGATTTGCTAATGAAAGAGCCAGAAATAGAAGAGTGAGGCAAGCTAGTTTGAAATTCTCTGAATGTATCTTAGACTTAAATTTGGTGGACCTTCCACTCGTCGGGGGACCAGCTACATGGTCCAATAATCAAACATGGGCTAGGCTGGACCGTTTTCTTATTTCTCCAGAGATAAAAAGTCACTTTCCAGACGTTTGGCAAAAACATTTGGATCGCCTTTCCTCGAATCATTGGCCCATATTGCTTGATTGTGGTGGCCTTCGGAATGGGCGGCGGTACTTCAAATTCGAGAATATGTGGCTGAAGACGAAAGGTTTTGAGGATAGGGTTAAACACTAGCGGTCCTCCTATCAGTTTTCCGATTCTCCAAGCTTCATTTTCGCTAATAAATTGAGAGCTTTAAAAAGAGATTTGAAGACTTGGAATATTCAATCTTTTGGCAACATGGGGGACTATAAGAATGTGATAACAAGGAAAATTCAAGATCTTGAGAGTATTCTAATGGAAAGACCACTCACTCAAGAAGAACAGGTTCAAAAGACATTACGGGAAACAGAACTCGAAAAGATGATTTTATTGGAAGAAGTATCTTGGCGTCAAAAATCAAGAGTTTTGTGGCTTTGGGAAGGCGACCGCAACACAAAGTTCTTTCATAGGGTGGCTAACTCTTATCGTAGATACAACAACATAAAAGTGTTAAGGATCAATGGGATAGAATGTAAAGAGGAATGGGTCATACGTAATCATGTTGTGGACTTCTATGAGACCCTCCTTACGAAACAAGAGGGATAGAGACCTAACCTAGATGGTCTAACATTTGATATGATTGACTCAAAGAATGTAACCCGGCTAGAGAGGGTCTTCGAGGAAGACGAGGTATACAACGTTATTCGACACATGGTTACAAATAAAGCTCCAGGGCCGGATGGTTTCTCGATGGGTTTTTTCCAAGAGTGTTGGAAGGTGATTAAAGAAGACCTTATGAAGGTGTTCCAGGAGTTGTCTACCTTTGGAAAATTTGATAAAAGTCTCAGCTCCACCTTTTTTGCTTTAATCCCCAAAAAGGTAGAGGCTATCGAGATTAAGGATTTTAGGCCCATTAGCTTAGTAAATGGGGTGTATAAGATTATCTCGAAGTACTAGCCAACTGACTTAGCGAGGTCATTGGAAAGCTTATTTCCAAGCCCCAAAACGCCTTTGTAAAGGGCAGGAAATACTTGATGCGGTTCTTATAGCTAACGAATGCATCAACAGCATATTGAAATCAGGCAACACAGGGATTTTGTGTAAATTAGATATGGAAAAAGCTTATGACCACGTCAATTGAGAGTTTCTTATGTATCTTTTAAGCAGGTGTGGGTTTGGGGTTAGATGGAGGACTTGGATCAAGTGGTGCATCTCTATAGCTAGATTTTCGGTCCTTATTAATGGTTGCACCGAGGGTTTCTTTCCGAGCTCCCGTGGGCTGAGACAAGGTGACCCGCTATCTCCTTTATTATTTGTCTTGGTCATGGAAGCTCTCAACAAAATACTTGCAGCATTAGGAGCTAATGGTCTGGTAAGTGGTTTCCACATTGGAACACCCTCTCAGGGTTTCTCTAATATATCTCACTTGTTGTTTGCAGATGATACTCTTGTCCTTTGCAGAGCTGAGCGTGAGCAGGTTTGTGCGCTGAAGGCTCTATTTCTCTGTTTTGTAGCGGTGTCGGGCCTGAGAGTAAACTATGAAAAATCTGAAATGGTGCCGATTGGAGAAGTTCACAATTTGCAACAGTTGGCAAGTACCATGGGATGCAAGCCTTCGTCGCTCCCTATGACATATTTGGGACTTCCATTAGGTACAGTTTCTAGGGCGGCTCAGATCTGGGACACAGTAATTGAAAGAGTGGAGAGAAAGCTAGCAAAATGGAAGATGATGTATTTGTCGAAAGGGGGACGGGTTACCTTGATAAAGAGTACTCTTTCTAATTTACTCACTTATTTTTTATCACTTTTTTCTATTCTGGCTAACGTGGCAGGTTGTCTTGAGAAGCTGCAAAGAGACTTCTTGTGGGGTGGCATGGGGGAGGAATTCAAGTTCCATTTGGTGAAGTGGGAGACAGTTTGTCGCCCCATCCCAAGTGGCAGTCTTGGTATTCGTAACCTGAGGATGTTCAATCAGGCATTACTGGGAAAATGGTTGTGGAGGTATTATTAGGAACCTGAGGGTCTTTGGCGCATGGTGATTGATCATAAGTATGGGGGAGCATTTTTTTTTTTGGGGGGGGGGGGGGGGGGGGGGGGGGGGGGGGGGGGAAGGGGAGGTTGTACCAACGAAGTAAGGGGGCGAGTGGGGTGGGATTGTGGAAAAACATTAGAAGTGGTTGGAGAGACTTCCAACGGCATATCAGGCTTCAGTTGGGCAACGGTTCAAGAATCAGATTTTGGACAGATGTGTGGTGTGGAGACAAGGCTCTGGATGTTGTGTTCCTCGCTCTATATCAGATTGCAAGTGTCAAAGACATCACGGTGGTGGAGGCAGTGGGGTTAACCGGGGGGAGTTTGGTTTGGAACATTAATTTCACTCGGGCAGTTCAAGATTGGGAACAGGGCATCCTTGTAGAATTCTTTAGCCTCATCTACGCGCAACGACGAAGCATGCAGATTGAAGACAGCTTGAGATGGATCCATACAGGTAGAGGAAGCTTCACAGTTCGTTCTTACTACAAGGCACTCACTAAAGTACCCGAGACTCAATTTCCGTGGAGACAGATATGACGTCACAAAACACCCCCGAAAGCTGCTTTTTTCGTGTGGACAGCTTGACTGGGAAAGATTCTCACAACAAATAATCTGAGGAAACAAAGAATTATCATAGCAGATTGGTGTTGTATGTGTCGTACTGGGGGCAAGTCGGTTAACCATCTTTTGTTATATTGCGAGATTGCTAAAGCATTATGGAATGAGATATTCAATAGATTGAACATTGCTTGGGTTATGCCTAAGACGGTAGGGGCAGCGGTTGCGAGTTGGCCCCCCATGCGAGGTAGACAGATCAAAGCTGTGTAGAAGATGATCCCAATTTACATTCTATGGTGCCTCTGGCAGGAGCGTAATGAAAAGACGTTTGAAGACAAGGAGCTACCAGAGAGGAGCTGTTATATATCTTTTTTAGAACTCTTTCTACATGGACCATTGCCTTGGACTTTAATGGCATACACTTTCACAATTTCCTTATATCCAATGTGCCATCTTAATGGGCCATTGTTCTTTTGATGTAACTGGCTTAAGTCTTCTTATTTGATTAATAAAACTTTTACTTATAAAAAAAAGGTATTATTTCGATTTTAAATTGACATGTACTCATTATCACAAGTTACCAAACCATGAAGTGATAAGAGACCCTTGATGATTCATTCTAAGACAATTGTGATATTAAGATATGGTTCAAAGACAAAAAGTTCAACATGCTAGTGTTAGGAGATGCAGCCACAGAGAATGATTACAACCATTATGTGTCAACAAAAAACCACATAATGGAATCACATTACAAAGAAAATGAGTTACAAAAAGTGAGGAAGGGAATCTTTAATGAGCCACAACTGTCACAACGCATTTATACTAAGAAAAGCCACTAAGGAAAACAACAACATTTCTTACTTATAATGAAAAGAGCATGCAATAAAAAACAACCAAATGTTAAAAAATAAACAAAAAAAAAAATAGTAGCAAATTTGCTATTTCACACAATAAATATGTCAATCAACATCAATCACTGGAAAATTAAAAAGCTAATGGGAAGAATTTACCTCCTGAATAACATTCCGAATGTCGCTAAGACCACCAACATCATCCCACCCAGAGCGACCAGCTTCGGGAGTAGATTTAGTGATGTCACGCATAGCAACTGGAAGGAAGTCGTGCATTGCCAGGGAAAAATCTTCCTTCAATAATGTGGGCTTTCTATCCACCTCAAATGCACAATGAGAAGGCAAAAAACGACCAACAGCGGCATGAACAGATCTATCAACCAGTATTTCCTGAAAGGAACGAGATCATTTAACATTTATAGTTTCAAGAGAAGCAAATAAAGTGCTTCCAAGAAAAATATACAATTATCAGAACAATTATAAGATCCACAAAGTCAAACAGATTACAAAGTGGGCCCCAATTTTGGTCTCCTCATTTAAGCTAATTTCTCCACATCAGTTGGTAAGCTTCCCTTTGCCAAAGTCTCATGGACATAGGAAGTATACAGATTGAATCGCCTAATTACATTCTAGTGAGCTGCATAGAGAGTAAAAACTCATGGATATTCCCACCCCTCAAAACAAAAGCTGAAAACCACTGAAAAAGGGAAAAAACAAAAAAAATTCCTGATATCTTCCATTGCACGTTCCTTGTCGTTGAAGCACCTATCATTCCTTTCCAACCAAATAACCCACATTAAGCACAAGGGAATCATTCGCCACACTGCTGCCATATGAGCACAAGAATGCGGCATTTTCCAGAATTTCAAGCAAGAGGCCTATGATTGTGATTGTATATTATAATGTAAAATAAAAGTATATGAAAGGAGGTGCTTATTTCACTGTACAGCTCTCACATATTCCATTCCATAGATGTAGGAGAAATATTTACAATAAGACAAATGAATGTTCTGGAAAGGGGCAACTCATCAAGACTATTCTAGAAGGTTACAATATAGCATAGCATTCTCTAACACTGACCCTCAAGCTGGTGCATATTTGTCATATAAGCCAAGCTTGGAACAAATTGGCTCTGAACCTCATCCAAGAAAATGACCTTGTAAAGAAATTTATCTTCAAAATATGGTTTATAAATACCCTTCCAGAACTTAATATTTCATGAATTGCTTGATATAATATATTGTAAGATAATCATCGAAATGTAGTACCAGAAAATCTACCAGGATAAAATATGGTTTATAAATAAGCCTAGATTTATCAATAATTTTTAATTATTCTAAAGCCCCTCATATTTTGTTCCCATTTTAATTAGAATAATGACTCTAAAATAGACTAGTTTTCTGATGGTTCATTCAGATTTCCTCTTGGAGTTTGAATCATCATGAACTTCTTCAGGACTGCTGGAAGTCTCCGAATGCTCCCATGATACTTGCTATCTTATGAGAACTTGTAATGAAACATGAGAACAACGTGTCCCTATAATTCTATAACCCTACTTGCACAAAGTGGGCCCCAATTTTGGTCTCCTCATTTAAGCTAATTTCTCCACATCAGTTGGTAAGCTTCCCTTTGGGCACACTTCTGTAGAGAAAGGCTAGTAGCCCCATACCAAATGCAAAAATAAAACAAAATAAAAAAAAAAATACACTATTTTGATATATTTTATGTTAAGGTTTTAGCATACAGAGGTGCCATTTGGATTAAGAAACCATCTTAACTCAATTCATCTCATCTCATCATTACAACTTTATTAAATTTTCACACAAAATACAACAAACAATCCAACTTTTTTAAATCTCAATTCAACTTTTTCAAATCTCAAAACAATAAGAATATTAAAAAATAATATTTTATCAATATAGTACTCAACTTTCATCTAAACCATCTCATCTAGATATCAGCAATTCCTGTTGCTAGCTAGATATCATTTTCACTTTGAAATTTACCTCAGTCACCAATTCTAACTGTATTTTGCAGTAATAGTTCCATGTAATCTGGTTAAGTAGTGGTAAACATGCTCCAATTCGTCACTCATAAGCAGTGTTTTATAGTGAGCATACTAGAAACTGCCAAACATCGAAAGTGTTGAAACCTGGGGTAATATAATGACCATGAAGGCTTGTAATGGAAGGTGTCTTTTACAAGATACAAAACAATGGGACATATCCATTTGACTAGGAAATAACAAGATGAATACCAGATCATATGCATCATAGCCATCGCATTTGGAAGCTACTTCTAGCAAGATTTCATCGGAACATTGTAAGGAGCGCCTCTCAATTTCATGCTTCAATATAGCCCTGCGTTCTGAGGCAGCAGGAGCAGGCAGTTGAATATGGAAGTCAAACCTTCCTGAAAATAACCAAATTCAGAAAGGTAACAATTCAGAATATTAATTTAAAGGAGAGAGACCCAGAGCTTCTTTACATCCACTACAAATCTAGGACAGTGCCCGTTACACATGCAAAAAGATACAAACCTGAAGAGCTCAATGACTGTGGTATATTCTCCAGAGACTTGACTGAAGCTACAAAGGCAATAGGACCTATTCCACATGAGCTCTTCCGCTTTTCCTGTTCAGAAGACCCATTAATACCATCAATTGACTTGGGGCTTAGGACAACAGAGTTGTACCCACAGCCACAGGAGTTAAAAAACCCATTAATACCATCAATTGACTTGGGGTTTAGGACAACAGAGTTGCACCCACAGCCATAGGAGTTAAAAAACTTCAGAACATAAATTTAGTTCATTCCATTATTATCATCAAGAGCCAGTACAATGAAGAAATAAAAAAAACATTTACATGCAATAAATAACGACTTACCATCAATTTCTATGCTAGATGTAAATTAGGACTTCCATATAAAAGGCAATATAATTTAAAGCAACTTGTCAGGAATGACATAACTTTCACTTAATTATGAAAAAAATGAACTGCTTTTTAGGAGAAGCATTATAGCTATAATAGAATTTTTTTTTCTTTTACAAGTAAACGATATTATTGATAAAGATATGCAAAGCCCAAATACATAAGATGGTATACAAGAGAAAAGACCTATTTAGGTCATAGAGCTATAATAGAAAATCTTATATTGAAATTATGCATTTATGTCCATTCCTCTTTTAAGACTTGCCCTAGTCAAACTACAACAGCACAAAATGGCTGCTGCAGGGTCATAAATCCATAAAAATTAAGATTACTAAGAAATATATAGAACCATATATTATGTTCCAATGGCACTATTGCAGCTTGACAATGATCATAGCAGACAAGAGAACATATATTTTCATGTGTAGAAATGCCTGAAAGTGTGTAGCACATTTAAAGAGAAGCCTTTGAAAAATCTAGGGCTACAAATGAATAAAGTAGCTCATGAACAACTCAAGTTCGGCTTGTATATACTCGGTTCATTTAAGAAATGGGATGTTCGTAAACACTAATATTGGCTTGAATATTAAACAAGCAAAACTCGTACAAACTCGGCTGACTCGATTTAGGCTCGTGAATAAATCTCGTATAAGTTTGACTTGACTCGTTTGAGCTTGTTTTGAAGCTCATAATGTGTTATATATATATTTGTTATAGTTATTGCCCATTAGTTGTATGTATTTTATATACTTTTTTTTTTATTAGTAAGAGATAAATTTCATTAATAAGGGTGAAAAAGGCAAAGCCCAAGTATACAAGGGAGTATACAAAAGAACACCTAAATACAAACTAAGAGCTGGAAATTAAAGACAAGAAATTATGCACATTGTTCCCCTTTAATACATTAGCAAAACCACAGCAATAAAGTATGGATGAAAAAATCTTGTAGTTCCGCCCGTGTATGCTCCTTGTTTTCAAAGCATCATTCGTTTCTTTCCGCCCAAAGACACCACATTATGCATAACAGCACCATTTTATATAATTAATAGCATATTATTAATTTAATTATAGTTACCTCTCTCTCTCTCTCACATCTATTATGAGTTCAACTCAAAAGCCCCTTCCTCTCTCAAATTCTGTCTGTTAGAAATTCATAAACCCATAAATAGGGTAAGGGTTAATCTCTGAAGCTTAATCCGTGGAACTAGTAAACCCATCAATAATCCATACCCCGTATTCATCCATAATGTCCGTTAGAAATTCTGTAAGTGCAGCAACAGAGGTTGATGGTTGGGATCCTTCCAAGTCAGAAGAGGATGAAATAATGCTGTCAAGATCATCAAAGATAACAATCGAAGGTGCATGATCTAAAGCATCAGATATGTAGCTGGACAGTTCTTGTCGAACGATCGAGGCCTTTTCTGTAGCAAGTTGAGAGCAAGACACAAAAACCCTGCATATGTGAACCTACATTAGAGCAGTTAATATAGATTTCACTTCAGCAGTCCCCATATTGATATTCTTGGAAGGTGCAAAGAAGTTCAATTCATGGATTCATAACCCCTTTAAATCAGTATTTCAAAGATGGGAAGTACCAACAGAGTGGAAAAGACATTGATGCATTAAAAATAAGTCCATACACATGTGCTAAGAAGCCGTCATGATCTTCAAAGAATTTTGCAACAGCTCTTGCCAAAAATGTCTTTCCAGAACCCTAATAGTCAAAGACATGCCAAATTAAAATCATCAATTTTCTGAACAGACACACATACAAAATGATCTAAAGAATGTATAGGACTAAAATATTCTAAGATGAATTGGTCCCAGAAATTAAAAATTATAGACATCTACCACATTATTTTACAATACAAAACTTAGGGGAACTTTCTACTCAAAAACTTCAGGAAAAAAAAAAACAAACATATAGGACCCGTAAAAAATAAGAGCGACATAACCACCAATTTAGCGAGTAATAACTATTTTGAGTTGAGTTTAATCATGTTAAAAATAGAAAGCTGGTCTATAAAACAAGCATTTAATTTGAACCCTACACTTCTCAATGTAATATACATAATTGATGAACCACTAGCCTGACCAAAGATGAAAATTTTCATCCAAAATCTGAGCACAACATAACCATCTGCTTCTCAGTATGTTATAATACAGAACCTAGCTTGGATAATTATCAACCAACACTTTTCTTCTCCTAGGTTAAATACCACCAGGTTCAAAATTATGAAAGCTCCAGATATTAAGTACCATAATGGTCTCAGACATGCCACATAACTATTCAACTTTTTTAATCTAGAGGAGTCTAGAAATATTTAGGCAGCTTGCTAAATAACAATATGAAAATATAAAATATCAGGTTTTTGTGGGATGATATTTTCAGCCGGATGGAAGAGGCATGGATTATGCTTAGAAGGGTGGTGGAGTTATTTTGGGAAGAAGGGTCTTCGGGGTATTATACATGTTGCTTCGGTTTGGAATATAAACCCTCATTGTATAATGTGGTACTCTTAGATGGAGAGGTATGATAGGTGTTTTGAAGACCAGGAGTGTTCTTTGGATGAGCTGAAAAGATTGTTCTTCAACACTCTTTTTCCTTGGGCTTTGGTCATTGGTTGTAATGGGAATAGTTTTCACAATCTGCTTGTAGCTATTTCTAGTCCCTAGATGATGCTAGGTGTATTCCGTGTATACATTCTGTGTAGTTGGGCTATGCCTCTTTATTTTTAATAAAATCTTGTTCTTACTTATAAAAAACAAATGACAATATAAATCCTATTCAGTATTTATCATAAAAGGAAGAGCATGCAAGTGATTTGGCCAACTCCCAAGACATCTAATCTACCACTGGTAAGGAGCTTCCTTTTCCCCTCAAGTAAACAATAAAAGCAGCAAATCAATACTCAAAACATGTACTCACCGGAGGCCCATATAATAGCACATTTCCAGGGAGAGGAAGATTGTAAGAAGAAAACCACATCCCAGAAGAAGAAGATAACAATACCATCATCCCTGCCATTTGGAACACATTTAAAGCAGAAGACAATGATTTTAACCAGGGGAAGAAAAATGGTGTACCATCACATAGTCGTCCATGAAATACATGTTAGTGGAAAAAACAATTTTATAAGAACAAAAATTTAAAGTTCCATCCAAGAAGTTGGGTGCGGGATCCAGGATAAAATTCTGGAGTAATGTTTGGTGTGGTAACAGGCCTCTACAAGACTTATATCCTTCTCTCTTCCAAATTGCAAGCGACAAGGACGTCTCAATGGGGGATGTTATGGGAATTTTGGGGGACAAATTCATTGGAACATTTGCTTTATTAGAGCGGCATAGGATTAGAAAATAAGCAGCTTTGCAGATTTTTATAGCCACTTATACACTATACGACCAAACAGGCAACAAGAGGATGTTACATAGTGGACACCTGCAAGCAAGGTGCTTTTACTGTCCGTTCTTTCTATAAGGCCCTTACACAGAAGCCCAATAATCAGTTCCTGTGAAAAAAGTTTTGGAGACACAAAGCACCCCCCAAAGCTTCGTTCTTTGTGTGGATCGCCCCTTGGGTAAGATTCTCACCACGGACAACTTGAGAAAAAGGAAAGTTATTATCACTAATTAGTGTTGCATGAGAGAGAGAGAGGGGGGGTCGGTAGACCATCTCCTCCTACATTGTGATACAAGAAGGATACTCTAGAATAAGGTATTCGCTTGAGTGGATTTGGCATGGGTTATGTCAAAGACCGTTAGGCAGCTTTGGCTAGCCGGCAAAACATAAGAGACAGGCAACCTATTAAAGCAATTTGGAAGATGCCACCTATTTGCATTATGTGGTGCTTGTTGCAAGAACGCAATGAGCGGACATTCGAAGACCAGGAAAGATCGTTGGAGGAGCTCCAAGTTTTATTTTTTAGAACCTTGTGTAATTGGACATTGCCATGGATTTTCATGGCATGGCCCTTCATAACTTTCTTGCTTCTAATGTGCCTACTTAGTTAGGGTATTATGTTTGTAATTGGCCATGCCATTCTTTGATCTATAAAATTTGTTTACTTATATTAAAAAAAAAGTTCCATCCAAGGCCTAATGAAAAGGCAATTGATGCAGTAATGACAGCATTTCAGCCTAGCTGTTTGAGTGTACATGGCCATAACAAAACATTTATTGGCAGATGTCACACCATAGGCAATAGGAGTTTCACACGAGTGAAATCTGAAAGAAGTTATTTAAGAGTAAAGAATACCTACTATTTATAACATCAGATGCAGTCGTCCCCTTCCAGCTCAAGGAAGATATATCTGGACTAATTTGCATATCAGAGGTTCTCTCTTGGACAGCATGGAAAGATACAGGGTTCCCCAAACTCAGATTTTCAAATGCTCTGCCCAGAATATCATTCCTCCTATCAAAAGTAATCTCATATGCATTTATTTTTGCAGCATGAAGAGATTCATCAGTAATAGTCAATAAATATGAAATTTCAATTGGGAGTTCCATAGTCTTATTTCTGTCCTGCAAAGAACCATTGGCTGAAGCCTGTAACTTTCCATTGGTCCCACGTTTGTAACCTTTCACCTCATAGTGAAGCAAGGTTTCATTTTCTAAAAGCAACATATTAACTTCTGCCCCTTCAGTTGAAGCAATAGCATCAACCTGTGCCAGAACCCATGCCCTGAGAAGACACTGTAATCCCTTTGCACTGTCGGACTGACAATTATCCCTCGCATCCTCTTTACAAGTAGGTTCATCAAAAAGAGCAGAAATAACTTCATCATGGATGGACCAATCTACATGATCCACATAGGTGCCTGAGTTAGTTTTTGGAAGCATATTTTTTACCATGCTACTTTTATGGGTGTCAAGCACTTCTAGACCATTTTTCTCAAGAGCATTATTCTTCCCAAACTTCTTAAAGTGGCACGGAGAAAGTGAAAGAAATGGGATATCCTTCTTCAAATTAACATCACATCCCTTCAGAAAGACCCCTGCAGGTATGAGAGCATTCTCATTTGAGCATTCTGTTTTATAAATGAATTGTTGGACTTCAAGTAAATCTTTATCACGATACTTCTTCTGCAGAAAGTTTTACTGAAAGAAAAAAAAATTCTACAGGATGCTGTTTTCCTAAAAAAAGAAGCAAGCTTAGCTTGCTCCGTTGGCTATGCAAAGGAGGAAGACAAGGTCAAGGCACAGTTGAAAGGAACTTCTGAAATTAAAACTAAGAAAACTAATATCAAATTCTGAAAAATCTAAACAAAAACATTTTAGGAAGTAAGATCTCATATATAGAATTTAGAAGGCATGAAGGTAGGGTAAGAATACTTTATTAGACGTCAGGAAAAACATACATGAATGCAAGCTAATTCCCAAATAGAGACGAAGAGGCTTTGTGATCATTACATGTCCTATAGCCACTGAATCCGAAATTAAAAGACGAACAATTGCTTGACGATTTTTCTTCTTCTCAGCTAAATTTCCAGTGCCAGGTACCTTTGGAGTTGAACTGCCTTTTGTTCTCAAGGTATCATTATCAGAATTCTTTATGCTTTCTTCTGAGGAAGATCTTGGAAGTATAACAACAAACTGAAGAGAATCTAATGATAATGTTTTAGCTGTTTCTGAGTGAATAAAAGCAACAGAAGTGAGAACTACACCAAGCTCAGCACCACGAACATTACTTCTGTGAATAAATCTCCCGTCTGGAGCTTGAATACGCAATAGTGCCCTTGGAATATGATGTTCTTTGGTAGAAGTACAATGCTGCTTGTAATCAACTTCATGTGCATTCACATTTTTCTTGCGTCTCTTTGGAGCAACTGCAACTTCAGATCCTGGCATGAGTTGCACTGGCAGAAACTCACAAGTCAGACATAGTCCCAGCAGATTAACATATATAACCTCAAATATCAGGGCTTAAAAACCATTTGAAACAAAAATTTAAAATTGTATGAACTTGCAACACCATGGATGACCAAATACACAAGGTTCACAGATATCTAATCAGCACAAGCCAAGAGGAGAGACAAGGGGAAAATTGATTCAGCCACTAAAAGTGCCATGATCACTACTTTCTAAAAGTGCTTGTAATAGCAGTGAAAATGATGAAATTCCTAGTGATTTGCATAACTGATCCAGTGAATAGCATGGACACAGAAAATATGAAGCCAGATTGATATTGTAGAGGGAATTTTTTTTTTGTGTGTCATTTCAGTCACTTGGAAACACTGACATGTCAAAACACAATGTATACGCGAAAGGAAAACACAAATCATGTGGAAACTCGAGGAAACCTATATAAACCCTTTTTTTTACATTGAAAGAAAACTTAAAAAGATAGTTAACCTAATATGATTAGTTTTAAATGTCAATTTAATGCAGACGAAGAGTCAAGAAGCACATCAAAATGTAGAATATCATGAAGATGAGAAAACATCTTCCACAATATTGAAGTCACCATTATCATGTTTTAAATAATTCAAGCATGCAATAGCAAGGTTCCCTACTACATAATCTGAAAATAATAAGAATTGTTTTAGCTCAACAACTAAAATGTGCAAATATGAGATTGAAAGAATGTCAATCACTGCAAAATGTACAAGATCGTGAAGTTGAGATGTCAAGTTGTCAACTCATTATCAATAACTGAAGTAAAATTCATGACAAAGTTGAACACAAGTTAGTTAATTTATGTGACAAATAGTAGCAGTTCTCCAATGAAGTACCAACAAAGTTTTTGACCTTCAGTTGAACTAAGTAGCATCACCATTTGAATGAGAACAGTAGTCAGAAATTAATTTATATATCTTACCCACCGCTTTCTTGGGAAATGTTGAAGCCACAAGGAATGTGATGACGGTGTGCCCATGCAGCCACAAAGGAAATTTCATTTCTTCATGGACAATCCTGACCTGTGTTTAGTAAAAGGAGGTGTTAACTAATGCTTATACTAAAATATTAACATCAAAGCTATGTTCTGGCTACTTATAGCCAAATAACTCAAAAGTCAATTTTGTGGGAACAAAAAAGAAAGAAGAAAATAGAACCGTTTTGAAACTATTAAAAGGAATCCAGAAAGTTTAAACCATGCAGAAATTTTTTTTTTATATGTAAAACTAAAGTTTTATTGAAACACAGCAAAAGGTGTTGCCCAAGTACATAGGAAGTATACACAAGAAAACATTTAATTACAATCTAGGAACTAGAAGATGATACATAAAAATCATGAACGCTAGTTCCTTTGAGTACAATAGCAGAAAACCAAAGAAAAAGTATAGGTTTCTAAGCTCATCCAAAGAACGCTCCCTATCTCCAAACCTTCTCTCACTCCTTTCAAGCCAAATGCACCACATAAGACATGAGGGAATTATCATCCATACAGCAGCCACATAAGGACTGTCATGTAGGCCATTCCAACAAGCTAGAAGACCCACCACCCTCCCAAGCATCACCCATGCATGCAAGCCGGTCCTACTAAATATCTCATTCCATAATGCCCTTGCCACCTCATAATGTAATAGTAAGTCATACACGGATTCACCATTCTTCCAACACATATAGCACCAATCCATGATAAGAAGTCCTCATTTCCTCAAATTGTCCATAGATTTTCTCAAGAGAAGCAATCCAAACAAAAAGAGCAACTTTAGTAACTATCCACCCCATGACTACCCATGCTCGAAGAGTGTAGCAAGCTAAATAACTCTGAAATGACACCAATTTCTAACAAGCTAAATAACTCCAAAATGACTCCAATTTCCCAATCTTGGTCAGCTCTAATAAAAAGAATGTTCCACTGGCGAAAGCCATTAGAGTGGTCCAATTGATCCAACATTGAAGCCTCCTCGTCAGATGCAATTCAATAAAGAGATGGAAACACCATCTTGAGAGCAAAACTAACACACCAAACATTATGCCAAAATCTAATCTTGGACCCCACTCTAACCATAACAATATGATTGACAAATACTTCCCATCCTTTCCTCATAAATTTCCATAGGCCCACCCCATATGCTCCCCCTCACATCATTAGAGCACCGTGCTTCAAATTGATTACCTCCATCCATAGAGACTCCCCCCTGTTGGTGAAATCGCCACAAGCATTTACCAAGCGGCCTTATTAAAAATTCTCAAATTGCAAAGCCTTAACCCTCCACTAGAAATTGTAGAGCAAACCTTGTACCAACTAACATGATGGGACTTAATGTCCTCCCCAATTCCTACCCATAAGAAAGTACGAAACAATCTCTCAATCTGATTAGCAACTCCTACAAGCAAAGGAAACAATGATAGAAAAGTGGTAAGATTAGAAAGAATACTCCTAATAAGAGTAATTCTTCTCCCTTTCAACAAATACATCATTTTCCACCCCGCCAATCTTCTCTCGATCTACTCAACTACCCTATCCCATATGGCCTTATCTTTAAAAGAAGGGAAAGCCCAAATATTTCAAAGGTAAAGAAGCAACCTTACACCCAAAATGCTTGTCAACTTCTAACATTGCCCACCACTCACATTGGGACCATCTCAAACTTCCCAAGATTTACCTTAAGACAAAGTAGCTTTTAGAACAAAGCAAGAGAGCCTCAATGGTTGGACGTTGCCTCATATCAATTCCAGAACACTCCTAGTTTAATCTCTGCGAGCAAATTGAAAGCTTTGAAAAAAGACTTAAGCTTTGGAATCCTCAATCCTTTGGTCCAATAGTCACATCGGCAATCTTAAGAAGTCTGTGTTGGAGGAGCTCTAGGAGGTAGAGAGGATACAAGAGGGTCAAGTTCTCTCTTTGGACAAAGTCTCTCGGTAGATAAAGTTAGTTTCAGAATTAGAGCGGGTCACCTAATTGGAGGAGATATCATGAAGGCAAAAATCATGTGCTTTGTGGTCGAATGAACAAGATCGAAACACGAAATTCTTCCATAGAACGGCCAACTCTCATTGAAGAACTAATACCATTGAGAGGCTGAATATAGATGGTGCAGTATGTTCCGAGGCCCCTATAATTAAAGAGCATATTGCTGGTTTTTTCGAACATTTGCTTGCAAAACAGGTAGGGAGGAGGCCAAATCTTTATGGACTAGCATTTGAGTCCATCAAATCGCAACATGTTTCTTGGTTGGAGAGGCCCTTTGAGGAGACAGAGGTTCATGGTGCGGTGAGGAGGATGGTTAAAGACAAAGCACTTGGTCTAGATGGTTTTTCTATGAGATTCTTTCAGTTATGTTGGGATGTAATGAAGGAAGATCTAATGAAGGTGTTTCGAGAATTTTCTTCGGTTGGGAAATATGAGAAAAGCCTCAATGCCACTTTTATTGTGCTTATTCCCAAGAAGATTGGGGCATCGGAGGTGAAGGATTATCGACCCATTAGTCTTGTGAATGGGGTGTACAAGATCATCTCCAAGGTGCTTACAATATGGGAGGTATTGGGGCATATTATTACAAAACCCTAAAACGCATTTGTAAAGGGTAGACAAATTTTGGAGTTTGTTCTCATTGCCAATGAATGTAATGATAGTAGATTTAGGTCTGGCAATATGGGTATGTTATGCAAGTTGGATATAGAGAAGATCTATGATCACGTCGACTAGGATTTCTGATCTTACTTGTTGGAGATGTGTGGTTTCGGAGAGAGATGGTGCTCGTGGATCTGGAGGTACATATCTACGGGAAGGTCTCAATTTTGGTGAATGACAGCCCATTTGGCTTTTTTAACAGCTCTTGAGGTCTAAGAAAGGGAATCATCTGTCTCCACTCATTTTCGTCATCATCATGGAGGCGCTTAGTAGAATGGTTTCTGCCTTGATTAACAGTGGCTTTGTGGCTGGTTTTTCCATTGGTGACATTAATAGGGCTGCTCTTAACGTTTACCATTTGTTATTCACAGATGATACTCTAATTTTTGTGAGGCATAACAAAACCAGATGAGGGCATTGAAGGGACTTCTACTATGTTTTGATACATTGTGGACTATGGTGGGCACCTATTGCAAAAGGTATATTCTCGGTTCTCTCTTTCTATAAGTCACTTACACAATCGCATAACAATCATTTTCCTTGGAGAGAGATTTGGAGAAACAAGGCGCCCCCAAAGTGGCATTCTTTGCTTGGACAACTTCTCTGGGTAAGGAACGAATGTCTGAAGACAATGAGTGCTCATTGGAAGAGCTTAGATTATTTTTTGTTACAACCTTATTTTTATGGGTCAAAGCTGTTGATTTCAATGGCCTTGATTTTCATGATTTTCTTGTTTCTATTTCTCCTTCCTAAATAAGTATTATCTCTTGTATACTACCTTGTGTACTTGGGTTATGCCTATTCTTATTAATACAACCATTTACATATAAAAAAAATGATTGGACTTTGCCATGTTTTGACTCGCAAAAGAGCAATGTACCATATGCCAAAAGAAGAAAGGAAAAGTTGATAAATCTATTATTAGAACATCCAACAGGGAACCTGGAGATAAACCCTCCTCTAATTGCAACCTCTGCTATCCAACAAGCTCGTCCATCGCAATTACGAAGGGGAGAACAGTGGGTCCCTTTGTCTCGATCCACAAGAGCTAGAAAAAAAGCCAACTAGGGTACCATTTACCAAAATAGAAAAACATATCTTAATTCACATACACCACCTCTCCCAGAAATCACATTAAATGAATAAGAACCTTTTTCTATATCCTAGAACTCCAACTCTAATTCTACTCTTCAGGTATTCATTAGCAATAAACACTAAGTCTAGAATTTGTCTTCTATTGACAAAGGCATTTTGAGGCTTCAATATGATTTTCTCCAATCTCACTCATACGATTAGCAAGGACCTCAGAAATGTTTCATAAACCCCATTCACAAGACTGAGGGAACGAAATCATTCACCTCTGAGGCCCCTATTTTCTTCAAGATAAGAGCCTAGAAATTTGTATTATGGATTTTTTCAAACCTCCTAAAAGAATGGAATTCATGAAAGACTTCTATTACATCCTCTTTCATGATGTCCCAACACACCTAGAAGAAAGCCAAGGAAAAGCCATCCAATTCAAGGGATTTATCTTTGACCATCCCTCTGACCACAAGGTGAACCTCATTAGTCTTCAAATGGTCTTTCTAACCAATTAGCACTTAGAAGATCGATGCACATGAAAGCCCAACCCATCAAGCTTTGGCCTCCAAGGTGATGGTTTTGTATGGAGACTCTTGTTATAGTGAACAATATGATCCTTGATTTCAGAATGATCAACAAGGACTCGATCATTAGTATGTAGCATCTCGATGGCATTGTTCCTTTGGAGAGAATTAGCCACGAGATCTCCTTTATCAAGAAAGCCTTCTAAAGTTCAGTAACGATCCAACTTTTCCTCAACAATTCCTCCTCAAAAAGAACCCGATGTAGAAATGATATAAACCATAAAGACAATAACCTATAGCTTTGGATGAGAGAAGGAGAGAGAAAATGGTTTTCAGATGCAGAGAACAAGAAAAGTAGACTCTTGTCTCTTGTATTTTATCTTGTGTACTTAGATTTTGCCTATTCTATCAATATTATGTTTGCTTATAAAAAAAAATAAGTAGACTCTTCACCTAAACAACAAATAAAATCAATGCAAGCATAAAGAACGTTTGGGGTACGTTTTGCATGTGGAGGGAACATGAATGCCCATTCTCATTCCTTTAGGAATAGGAATAGGCATTCCAAATCTTTGGTCTGTCAACAGCACAGGCTAATTGAAATTAGATTAAAATTCCTAAAAACAAAAATTGATAAGTAAGAAGTTGTATTAATCACGAAAGTAGACAATGCCCAAATACACAGGAAGTATACAAGAAAAAAGCCTAGTTACAAGCTACGTGCTACGAAAAGTAGCATAAAAGTCACTAAAACTTGCTCTATTTAATACAATAGATGAAGCCCAAAGCAACAAAGTATGGTCGAAAAAAGCCTTGAAACCATCGGAATAGCGTTCCCAGTTTTCAAAACATTGACCATTTCTCTCAATCCATGTACACCACATTAAACACAGCGTTACCATCTTCCAAACAGCAGCAATGTAGCGATGACCTCAGATCCCTCTCTAACAAGACAATATCCAACACCCTCCTAGGCATGACCCAAGCGATAGCAAGCCTAGTAAAGATGTCCCATAGAGACTTGACTACCTCGCAATAAAGAAGTAGATGATCTGCTGATTCGCTACTGCGTTTGCACATAAAGCACCATTTTGTTAGAAAGAGACCGCATTTTCTCAACTTGTCAATAGTTAATATTTTCCCATGAGATGCCAACCAGCCAATAAAAACAATTTTGCGGGGGGCATTGCTCCTCCAATTGCTCTTCCACCTGGAAGAGCATTTGGAGGGGGGAGCATCAAAGCCTTGTAGTAAGAGCGGACTAAAAACTTCTTATTCCATGTATGAGTCCAAAGTAATCTGTCCTCCCTGCCTGCATGCACTTTTAGCGCGTACAACACTTCGTAGAAATCAGCTATGTCACTCACCTCCCAATCCTAAACAGCTCTAGAAAAGCTCATGAACCAATGAAGAGAATTAGGAGAAATGCTAAAATTATCAGCCACTGAAGCATCATTGTTTGTTGCAATTCTGAAGAGTGAGGGGAAAGCATTTTTCAAAACCACTTCGCCGCACCCTTGCCAAAACCTGATGCGCATGCCCCTTCCCACCTCAAATCTGAAAAGACTGAGTATATCTTCCCAACCTTTGGGAATGGGTTTCCAAACATCCACCCCGTAGGCCCCTCTTATCGTGTTAGAGCACCAACCTCCCCAAGTGTTCCCAAATTTAGCATCGATGATGCTTCTCCAGAGAGCATCCTCTTCTGCTGGTATCGCCATAGCCACTTACCGAGGAGAGCCTTGTTGAAAAATCGCAAATTTCTAACCCCCAAGCCGCCACAAGGCAAAGGGCTGCAAACTTTATCCCTTTTAATTGAGTGAAATTTCCTCTCAATGCCCAGGAGGTGGTCATAGCATACACATGGCTTTGGTTGGGGTATTTTTAGGAAATTCCATGGGGTGGCAAACAGGAATAGCCTAGCCACAGGATGCTCCATTTCCAAGGATGGTTCGACCACCCCATGGGTTTGTAGCGGTGGTTGGGCACCACCGACTTGAAGCATTTTCTATTTTAAAAAACGAAAAAATAAAGAAACTTTCAAAAAAATTAAATTCCTTACCCCCATCCTATTCCTCAGTCCTCATAATAAAACACAACAAAACTATGGAATAGCTATTCCATTCTACATGGGCCTATTCCACAAGCCAATGTACCCGTAAGAATGTCCAAGTAAATACAAACTAAGCATGTTCTAAGAAGATAACAAATTGCATAATGTCTTCCTTGTATATAACTCAAGCTGCAGGTGCAGAAATGAAAGTAACTCAAATTTGACTTAACCCTAGTTGCTTAATCTTTAAGTATAGAAGTGATTTTGGAGAAAAAGGAAGAAGTTCAGCCTAAAAAATGATATCAACTACTAAATAGTTGGAAAATGCACGCAGCAATAACCTAGCTTAAAGCCTACTACCTATGGTTAGGCAATACATTGATATTGTTCAAATGTTCCCAACACAAAACTTGGAACATACAATTTCTAGAGCAACTTCTTGCTGCATAAATTGATTTAAAATCTACATAGTTTGATACTCATGCATTCAGCTTGAGTATTGAACTTCTGTCATGTCTCATAACTCCTCGGCACTTATGATCCCTATAAGATTCCAAAGATACTTACCTATGTGATTGCAAGAGTTTATACTCAAGTGTACTGATGTTTGTACATTGCCATTTCTGTTATCGGATCACCCATATGTATATATGTGTTTACATATATAAATATATATAGTTTAACTCCTCATGATTTCAAAACAAGATGCTTGTATCATATTAATTATGTTCCTAATTCATAAGAGTATAAGATTTTCACCCATTAAGCAATTGATTAGCTCTGTGCTCTGTCTGATAACATATATATCACAACATCGTGTTCGGTGAAATCTCTCTTTTTTTTTTATAGGTAATCAAAATGATTTCGTGTTCGGTGAAATCTCTCTTATTATTATTATTATTATTATTATTATTATTATTATTATTTTCTCAAAAAATCCATCTGCCATGCTGTGACATTTCATAATCAGTTGCAAAAGAAGTTGAATGAACACCATCTAAGCTATGTCTGAAAGTATATTAATGTAGGTACCAGCCAGGGCCAGTGCTCCACGTTCTATCAAGGTTCTGCTCTTACAGATGCCCCACCTCCCATCAAGTCATGTAGAAGTCAACAGTATCTCCACTTTAACATCAATGACATACAATACTCATCCCACCCCAGTTCGAGTTTAGAGATCAAGATTTCCTTATAGGATCCTGAAAGCCAATTTGTTTAGACCTAAAGGGTATACATGTATCGACAAATCAGATCCACCAAAAAGAAACGACCACTTTAGACACTCATCTTAAAGGGAAATTGAGAAAACGTTAATAGTTACATATGCGAAAAGAGACTGGCCACAGGCATTATCCAGGTTTAACTGTACACCTATGAAGGGATAAAAGTTTCGCAGATGATGCGAAATCTACCTGGTTCAATATTGCTGCCTCTGCGTGCTCCGAGTTAAGCTCCAAAACTTCCCAATCGTCCTCACTTTGAGGTTCTATAGTAACTAGAGTAGCCTTTGGCACATTGGAAACAGCTCGAACTTGAACTGTGGCATGATCTGGCAAGAAAATACATTCCGCGAATTTTTGGGCGACCTGTGATGAATTCACGAAGTAACAGAAGAATTTGAATCCAAAAAATGAACCATTGACTATGTGGGAAGCGGAGAGTCATGCTGATTAAGAAAGCACGTTGAAAACTTTTAAAATTTCTAAAGAAACTGAGACACTACTAAAAGCATTTCCAGCACTTGACAAACCTTTTGACAGAACAACCGAGTGAGGAAGACAAGAGTACCTCGATTGCCGAAGAAGCAGAGGTGGCGCCGGACCAAGCGACGTGCCAGAGCCGTTTGTCACTGAGAGAGCGGAGCTCGAGAGCGAGAACCTGAGGGAGAGGAAAGAGAGAAGAGCGGGTGGAGTCCAGGGTTTGAATAAGAGGAAGAGGGAGCGATACGAAGCAGTTCTCTACTCCGCTCACCAATCTCACTTCAAACTCCATGAACTTGTAGAGAGAGAGAGAGGCGGGGAGGAGATTTTAGAGAGAGGGAGCTATGATGATCAGATTACTCGAGGCTGCGGACACAAAGAAAAGAGGCAGGGAACTCAACACCTGGGCAGCTCGAGATGGATAAAACCTCTCGAACCCCTTTTCGAACTTCGAGGATGCTTGCCTATTCCGTCTCCCGTCAGCGTCTGCGCACCGTTTCGCAGTTGGAAAGTTATAGTACATACAATACAATTATATAATAAATTTTATAACAAATATTAAATGAAAATAATTCTATAAAATATTTTATATAAATATAATTTTTAAATCATCATTAATGGTAAATATAATTATATAGTCATCATTAATGGTATGGGCCATTAAAAAGGGAATAAAATATCCTTAGAGATGATGGCGAAAATACTGGATTTTTCAGGATTAGGGCATTTAATTCCCTTATGTCCTTTCTTACCACAGTTATAGCATCTCTTCAGGGATGATTTAAAAGATTTCTTAAAAATTCTTTTGTTAGAAGAATTTTTAATGACTTTATCACGGGTTTTAGAAATTCTTTTTTCTCCGTGAAATTTCTTTTTCAAATGCTTCCTTTTGGGAGGAGCACTGAAAGACATTAAAGAATCTGTGGATTCATCCGAGGATTTATCTACAGATGCTGGAATAAAATCATTTCTACTTCTATCAATGATATTAGTAGAATGTTTTTGCTTTTCTTTTTCTAGCTGTATATCAGCTAGCATCTGATCAATCATTTCCAGGATACTGACAGGTTTTGAAATCTGTCTGTTTTCTGGTAAAGGTTTTTCTAAAACCATTTTCTCAGCAATAGGTTTAGAAAAACTTGCTGAGGCTTTTGAAGATTTTGTTTCCAAGGGAAACTTGTCTTCGGCTTTCTTTGATAAAATTTTTAAATCATTTAAAAATTTATCTTTAAAATCAAGATTCTTAAAATCATAATGATTTTCAAGAAAATCAAAGAATAGAATATGCCTTTTATGGGCATTTATCCATTCTGTCCATTTACGTCTGACCCTCTGTTTTTTAGGTAGACTGAAATCACGTGCATAAGCTTTTCGCTTAGGCCGGTTTTTAATATTATCAAAATCTTCGTATAAAAATACGAGATCAATTTTAAAAGGTTTTTCAGAAGGTTTGGATTTAAAAATTTCGAAAGTTCTGCTTTATTTTTCATCAATAAAGCAGAAAAGAAAAATAGAAAGAAGCAAAAAGTCAAAGAAAGAGAAAGGAACAGGAGCGAGAAAGAAACAGAGATGGAAAACATAAAATAAACATGCAACAGTTAAGAGGCGGCAACGCCGACCAATGCATGCATTACATGAGAAAATATAAGAAAAGAACTTAACAGGCGGCAAGGCCGACCATGTAAGGCACAGACAAGAAAGAAGCAAAATACATTCTTCATTGTATTCACAAAATTTACAAAGTTTACAATCTCACAAGATTCATTCATAAGATTGGCTCAAGAACTTACAAGGATGTAAGTTTGATCAAGAGAGTTGTTCTCTGAGGTAACTCTTAGGAAAGCTTCTGAGGCTCAATAGAAGTATTTAAATAATCAACACTTGGTCTTATAAAAGACTTGATATTGATCGGTAAAGAGGGAATAGAAGAAGAAGGAACTGTATCAACACTATGTTGATACAGAGGATAAAAATCAGACTCTTGGACAAAGTCTGACGACTCAGACTCTTCTAAGGAGTCCTCTTGATCATATTCATATTTATACACATAACTATTTTTGTAGTTATGTTCTTCATACTCAAACGTATCAGGTGGTTCACCTGATCCGATGCTATCTGATGAATAGGATCTATACATCCTGTTCATCTTGACAAAAATTAGAAAGACTCGAGTACTTCCTATGTACTCAGTCTTCTACCTTATCCTATTTGTACAGGCAACAAATGCCCATGGACAACAAATGTCCTGTTCCGACTTATAGTCCTTTTCAAAACACGTTATGCCCACCAACGCCTACACGCCCTCCTGGCTTAACGGCTAAACGGGGCCTCTTGGTTTTGACACTCGACTTGCGGATAGGGGGGTGTACAAACAGAATAAAATAAAAGAACAAGCAATAGTGATACAGAGTATTTCTAACAGTTATCAAGATAAAATAAATATAAATTAAATTCAACAGTTAGCAACAAAACCGAAAATAGATACAGAGAAATATGAAAATAAAGAGCAGAGGAACAAAAGAAAGAGAAGGAAGCAGCTTTCATCAATAAAGCAGAAAAGAAAAATAGAAAGAAGCACAAAGCCAAAGAAAGAGAAAGGAACAGGAGCGAGAAAGAAACAGAGATGGAAAACAGAAAATAAACATGCAACAGTTAAGAGGCGGCAACGCCGACCAATGCATGCATTACATGAGAAAATATAAGAAAATAACTTAACAGGCGGCAAGGCCGACCATGTAAGGCACAGACAAGGAAGAAGCAAAATACATTCTTCATTGTATTCACAAAATTTACAAAGTTTACAATCTCACAAGATTCACTCATAAGATTGGCTCAAGAACTTACAAGGATGTAAGTTTGATCAAGAGAGTTGTTCTCTGAGGTAACTCTTAGGAGGGGTTCTCTCTCAAACAAGCTCTGATTACAAATGAAAATAAACTCTCCTTATATAGACGGAGAGGCTTTTACAAAAGAAGTCCCGATAATCACGGGAGACAAACAAAAGTAAAAGCGGCCGAAAGTAGCCGAAAGTAAAAAGCAAACAGTATTTCACACCGCGTGAATTACTATTTGAAAAAGTAAAAAGCAAAGCTGTCAGCGCCGAAAGCTGGGCTGATAGGCAATCATGTTGTCTGCACCGAAAGATGTTTTGTCTTCTAGTGCTGACTAGCTCAAAGGTGTCGGCAGTGGGGACATCTTGTCTTCATCTGCTGACTGATCTTCTGTTGATCTTCTCTATCCTTCCCGGGCGAAAAAGAATGAAGTCTTCATCTTCTTCATCTTCAACTTCGGGAGTGTAAATCTGGAAAGATTCTTGGTTGAAATGAAACCAAGAAATTTGTAAAAGGAAAGAAGATATTGACTCACCGTGAGACAATATCAAAACAAATTTATGAAATCGGGATATGGTAGTTCCGATTCCAGTACGATCAAAGGGAAGAAAAACCATTTTAGGAAAATAGTTTTTCTGGCTTAATTCTGCGTGAGATGCATAACATAATTTTAAATTTGTTAAAATAAAATATTTCAACAAATTAATCAAATAAGAATAATCTGAACTTGTCAAGACCAAAGATATTGACAAGGGAATCTGATCATCTTCCAGTAGGGAAGATGAGGGAATAGTAACTTTCAGTGGGAAAGTTACGCATTTGTGAACTTCCTGGAAGGAAGTTAGAAATCTTAAGTTAATTTCCTGGAAGGAAATTAACTATTTATCATCTTCCAGTGGGGAAGATGATTCAATAGTATCTTCCAGGAGGGAAGATACTGATCTATCAACTTCCTGGAAGGAAGTTGATATCATGGTAACTTCCAGTGGGGAAGTTACCTGCCGTTCATCTTCCTGAAGGGAAGATGAATGACTATCACTGTTTATCATCTTCCAGTGGGGAAGATGATTGAATAGTATCTTCCAGGAGGGAAGATACTGATCTATCAACTTCCTGGAAGGAAGTTGATATCATGGTAACTTCCAGTGGGGAAGTTACCTGTCGTTCATCTTCCTGAAGGGAAGATGAATGACTATCACTGTCAATTTCCTGGAAGGAAATTGACTGTTTATCATCTTCCAGTGGGGAAGATGATTGAATAGTATCTTCCAGGAGGGAAGATACTAATCTATCAACTTCCTGGAAGGAAGTTGATATCATGGTAACTTCCAGTGGGGAAGTTACCTGTCGTTCATCTTCCTGAAGGGAAGATGAATGACTATCACTGTCAATTTCCTGGAAGGAAATTGACTGTTTATCATCTTCCAGTGGGGAAGATGATTGAATAGTATCTTCCAGGTGGGAAGATACATCAATAGTAACTTTCATTTCGAAAGTTACTGATTTATCAACTTCCTGGAGGGAAGTTGAATCTGTATCAACTTCCAGTGGGGAAGTTGATTTTGGATTAAATTCCTTAGTTAAAACATTAACTGTTTTAACTCTGGAATTACAACAATGAGCACTACAAGAGCAGTCATGCTCAAATTCATCAGGATCTGATGATTCAGTTTCTAAATGAAATTCAGAAGAACTAAATTCATTTCGATCTGATGAAGCCAAAAGATCTGATGATTCAGACTCTTCGTGATGAAAGGAATCACTAGAGCCAAATTCACTTCGATCTATTTCTAGGGTTTAGAAATAGAATTATCCTTTATTTAATATTTGTAATAAAATATATTGTATATATATATATATACAGAATTTTCCTTCGCAGTTTAGCCTTACCATTGAATTGGGAATAAATTTCTGAAATTATTTCTTCAAAATTTCTTGCCCTTCAAAAGTTCTACCGCTCCACTGTAATTGCCACCCGAGGTTCGGACCCGACTGAGCGTATATCAAAGTAAGAAAAATAGTCGGTTATTTATTTATTTTAGAAAATGATAAACACACATTATTTTTTATAATATTTTTCACAACACAAGTGATAATATGAGGATATTTTAGTAAAATAATATTAATTTTATAAAATAATTTACAAGAATATCCTCACTTTATTACTCGTATTATGAAAAGTGTTGTAGAAAATGATGTTAATATCCTTCCTCATTTATTTTATATCTTATTTTGATACTTCAACGTATCAAAGAAGTAATTATTAAAGAGTAATTATTAATATATTTATTTTATTTTATAAATAGTTAGTTTATTTATTTATTTTTAAATTGTTTTATTTAATAATTAAAGAAGTAATTATTAATATATTAATATTTTTTTAAAATATTTTAAAATAATAAAAATTAAAAATAAAATAAAAAGAAGATTTTTGCTAGCAGCATTCTCAAAGTAATCCATGTTCGAAAAATATAAAAGAAGGATTTAAGGATAGAGTTTTTCTGAGAGTCGGTCGGGCCAGGTTAATATGATATGTGGAACATATATATTTTGGTTAAAAAATCATATTGCACCAATGTTAAAGTTCTTATTGGCATTATAAGTTCCTCTTAAAGGGAGAAAAGGAAAGACAAAAAAAATGGCTAAAAATAAAGAATGGTACGATCTGGATAACAAATTTACTTGGATATATTTGCCAAGCAATATCTACTCTTAACCCTCTCTGGCGCTGTTCAGGCAACAATCCATTTTCTTCTCTCACAATGTTCACATGTTTTTCACTTATCCAAAAAAAAGAATATTCACATGTTTTCTTAGGTATCAGGTCCACTTTATCATAAACATGTCTATGAAGCATGTTGTAAAGATTATGACGTTGCTGGTGGCAATCTCTGTTTCATGGTTTGGCCTCTTGTAGACATCTTTGGTTCCAAGTAGCCATACTTTGCTGGTGAGTTACTTTTAAATGTTTTTTTTCTCCTATAATTTCTTTGTTGTAGATGATGCTTAGTTTGTGCCCTGTTTCCATCTTCTTCCCAGGCACCGATCTATTTTATAATTTGTCTAGGATGCTATGGCCTATTAATGGTTGGAGTTGGTCTGATCCAATTTCCAACTTGTCCTCAAGAAGCATTGCTTTTGCAGCAAGTATTAAACATTGCCATATTATTTTTAGTGCTTTTTGGTGAGGTTGTTCTATGTGGCTCTTTTTCTCTGTCTGCTTGTGGTGAAGACCCTTTTATTTTCAACTATACTACAAATGACACACTGCCTCTTTTAAAAGTTAAGATTTTGAATTGGACATTTCATAGGACATTATCATAGGATGGCATGGGGGAGCAAGTCATATGAGGAGTTTGACTGAGATTTCATGCAAAGACAAGTGTTTGCTATGTAATAACCCACTTTTGAGTGTATTTGACTTTTCTTTTGTTTTCATGTTATTCTAAAATAGCTTCCCACTCACCAGAAGAAAGAAGATGAAGATAGTAACTGTCATTGCACCATGCTACAAAGATTCGTATAGATATTTTGGCTTTTGCGTTTTTCTTATTGCCTTCTTCGTTTTTCAATTAGTCTTTGATTAAAAAAAATATATTCATACAGAAATCTGTTTCTTATCTTATAGCACAATGATGCTTCAAAGATGAGTTGGGGCTTTTCCTGACATCTGAACAAATGTGCTGTCAACCAAGTTGTCTTGTTTTTATTGAACACATTCCAAGACAAATGATGTTTTCATGTGGTTAGATCTTTTAATTTGTATTTTCTATATGCTTGCAAAGTAGTTGTTATCTGGCTCCTAACCTCCTACTACCTTCCATACTTGATGCATCACATAACAAAAAAATTCCAATTTGGTTCCACTGGGAAACATGCTAACCAGGGTACAAATTCTGAAGGAGAAACCGTCTTAAAGTGCTTATCAAAGAGTTTGTTGATTAGGTCTGTATAATGCCCCTAGTTAGATAGATTACCAGTTGGTAATTTTGTTTTGTTGTCTTCTTTTATAAACAGACAATGGACATACTTTGATTTTTATCTACCCCTGCTCTCTGCCTCCCATTTTCCCCCCTTTCTTTTTAACTTGGTCATCTTTCATGTCTGATTGTGATCGTGAAAGGACGCTCTTTTATCTCTGTCTTTTTAACTTGGTCATCTTCCCATATGTGCATGCTCGTCCCTTTTTAGTTATTTTGTAGGAACCTTTGTTGGTATATCATACACTAGTTTTACTGTATCAAGACCATGCTCTAATCGGAATTATTGAAACTTTTTCCCTAACTTGTTTATACTTGCTCATATGGGAAGGATTGGCAACGTGTAGACTATAAGATTATATCACCCATATTGCTAAAAGCTTTATATGATTGAATGTCGGCTCAGATAGTCCTAGATTCTCTAATTATATTGAGTTTATGTCGTTCTGTTTTCGCTCTTTCCTAGTCAGGTGCTTTCATATGTGTATAGCCTCCATACTTGAATTGCTCCCCCTTTGTGCTTTTAATAAAACTGACTGACTTATCAAACAAAGAATAGATTATATACTTATTTAATTTTCCTATTTTTAATGCTTACAATAATATGTTTTAAGTCTTGTGGAGCAACATTGGTTGGAAGCATCAGATGTGGTTCAACAAGCTGTTGTTCCTTTAGGGCAACTGATGATGGGGTTGAGAGGATCCGTTTTCTTCACTTTGGGGTTTTATTTGGAATGTCAACTAAACGGTCGAATCCTTCATGTCCACCGCCTTCACTGTATATTTTTACCTATAAAAAGCTTTGAGCAGATTTTAATTTTCTTTTTGGTTCGTAATCTCCATGATTCAAGAATATACTTGTTATCACAATTTGCAGAGTCGTAATTGTAAGGTTTCTCTTTTTTGTAGGATATCATTGAGGCCAAGAATTATCTGAAGCCAAAAGGGATTGATGTGGGTTCTGATTGATTAGAGGATGCTTGACTTTTGTTCAATCTGTCGGTGGGATGGTGAACTGCTATTTTTAGACAAATTTTTTGCATTGGTAGATTTTGGTGTCTATATGTATATATTTGTAATTGTCTAAGGTGTGATAAAGAATGAAACATATTTTTTTTGGCAAATAATGAAAATTATTTTTCCTTTCTTTTTAAAAAGAAAACGTTTTCAATGATTTTCTCAAGAATATTTGTGTCCAAACTCTATAATTTGTAAAGAGATAGATATATGGAGCGAGTATAGGTTAGTGAATGAGATTTTACATTCTTACTCTATATGATGGATCCAGTAAATGGCTTTATTGGTCTCAAAAGTAGATAGGGGCTTCCTCACAATTTTACATTCTTACTTTATATTGGTGGACATATCAATATATCAGTGAAGGTATTGGAACAAAATATTTTTGTATTGATACTATTTTATGCACTATTTTAAAATAGTCTACACATGAATAAATTATTATATATAAACATATATAAATTATATTTTAAAATAATAGTCAATATAAATATATTATATATTAATATATATGTAATTAGTTTAGTCTAAATTGAAGTAAAAAAATAATAAAAAAAAGGTGAATGGCCAAAATTTGACACAGTCAAAACGTAAATATCGATTGGTACTGGCTAATATTTCGATCGAAATCTTATGTATTGGCCGGTACAAAATGCATGCTTGTTCTGTATCAGACAATCAGACATATTTTAACTATACCGACCGGTGCAGTATTAAATTTAAAACTACGATTTTTCAAATAATAGTAAATGAATGTGCGATTATATGGGTTTGAGAATTGTTATACATACAAAAAAAAATTACATAAAAAAAAATTTATAAATTGATGTGATTTTATAAAATCTATTAAATTTACTTTTAATTAAAATAACTTTATAATCTAGATTAAGATACATAAGTTTGCAAGCTTATATAAGTAATGGTTTGTAATGTGCCATTACATACCATTTCTCTATTACAAAAAGTGTTAAGGTGGTAAATTTATTGGTGAGCATGGAGATAATAATTAACAATATCCCTATTGAATGTGTCAACATCAGTCAATTTAGAGGTTATACGGAGTTGGGACCTCTCCCACATGTTATGTCAATAGCAATGTCATCATATATACTTGCTGTCAGGTTCGTAAATATCTTCTTGCAAGGTTTTTTTTTTTTTTTGGTTGAAATATCTTCTATGCAAGCTGTAATGACTAATGATCCTCCAAACCTAATGGCTAATACGGGACGGTCTGTCCTAATAAGCTTATATTTATTTTTATTCAATTCTACGCACTCATGTATGTATGTAAGTATGTATCTTAATGCAATTATTGTTTCATAGTTTCTTCCTTCTTTTTTCTAATCTCATAGTTTCTTCCTTCACTGGCGTACAAGCCTAAGAAAACAAACTCAAAGTAAAAGAACAGCTACTTGAAAATGAAAAAGGAGTAATTGTAATTGATTTTATATTGTAATATTACTACTCTCTACTTTTAATTTTATTATTCAGTAATATGATATATTTTGAATAATCTTATGCATATTTAAGTAATTTAAAATCATCTAATATTTATGATTTAGATCTAATTTATATAATGAGATAAGATACGATAAAATAATTTTAAATAAAAATTAAAAGAAATAAAATATTATTTTTTAATGCTGTTATTGTTTTAAGGTTTAAAAAATTAAATTATTTTTTATATCTTATATAAAAAAATTTGAAAAGTACAATAAAAAAATAAAAAAATAGATGAGTATAATAAGAAAAAATTTGAACATCAGTCCTCACATAAACATTAGTTTTACTGTTCATACGAACAGTAAAACTACTGTGAGGGGCTGCTGCCCAGCACCCCTCGTATAATAAACGGGGCCTTACTTAACAAGCGTTTTTCCGATAAATTCCAGTTCAAATAAATACAACACCCAACTTAACGAACATCTCGTCTCTCCCTTTTTCTCTGAAAGCAAACCCATTTGTAGCTTTATACTCAAAATGAATGCCACGCTTGCCAGATCCACCATTCTGAGTGAAACCCTTTGTTAAAAACCATCCCAAAATGGGCGTTCTGAGAGAGTCTTTGTGTTTCTGCAAAGGCGTGGGTAAGTCCGAGAGAATGAAAGCCGCCATTTTCTCTAACAAAGCCTCCGCCATTTCCGGAATCTCCAGCGCCGGCACCGGATTCTTGATCCACCGTAATCTGCTCTTGACCACCCACGCCAATATTCCGTCGGTGGCAGCTGCCGAGAGTCTCGAGATCCGGCTCCAAAACGGTGTCGCCGCGAGCCTTGTTCCTCACAGGTATTGGGTTTTCGTTTCCGCTTGGTTGCTGAAAAATGTAGTACTTCCCGAGTTTATTAGTCAAGTTGTTATCTTTCTTCTTTGGGGAAGTTTTGGTTGAATGAAGGGATTAATGTTTTGGGCTTGCATAGTTTGGTAAACTCTCATCGAGTGAGCAAAGTTGTAGTAGGTGTAGTAAGTGTGAAGGTGTTCACTTTTGTAGGTACCAGAATCTTGAGTTTATAGCCCTGTGATTTTGCACCAATGAAGTATATATGTCAATTAGTTGATTGTATTCATGTCCTTTTTTGAAATGATAATGATGATTCGGGAGGGTGATGCTACTGCTGAGTCACTAGCTTGGTCATTTTTCTATAGTGTAAAACCAGACTCCATAACATTCTGCTTATCGGAAGCTAATAAAAAGTGCAGAGGTAAGTAACTAGTGAAAGAAAAATGGAAAAGATATCGAAATCAATGAAGAAGAAGGAAGAGTAAGTAAAAATGGGATGTAGGCTTATAGTGCTGTAAAGGGAAAGAAGATGGATATCTAAATTGGTAGGCTACTATCACTGACTTTTGTGGCTACTTTGAGCTATTAGAACACTTCTGCATTGGTGTGTGAACCTTTTACCTGTAGAACCGGACTGAAACTGAAAAAAAAAAAAACCCAAAAGTTTCGAGCTCTTGGATGAACTGGTTTGTATTGGTTTTCGGATTTCCAAAACCAACTTAGACTGATTTGGTTCCAAAATATGTCCAAAACTGGACCAAACCAAACCAATTACACCCATAGGTGGAAGTGCAACCTTATTGCACAGAAAGTATACAAATGGATACACCCAACTACCACAAAAAAATTCAAACAGACCAAGTTTTACAGATTCTAGAAAGCTAGTGAATGGTAACTGGTGGAAGTAAGTGAATTGATGGACAGTGGCCTGAATGACTTGAGAGTGTGGAGTGTGGACAAGCCGGTAAATATTTTCTTAATTTAAAAAGTAATAAATTTAACCTTTAAAACTTATATTTACTCTTTCCTTCTTCCCTTTCTTTTCATTTTTTTATTTAGATGGTAACTGTCTAATTTCAATAGTATCTGTCAAATTTTTATATTATATGAATTTTTCTAGTTGTTCATAATTTATTTTCCTGGCAGATTATATTTTTTAGACATCGTTGAAACATATGTAAAATTTTGTTTTGATTGGCACAGGGTGTCCAAAAACAGCGTCTCGACTAATTTCGGGGATGCACAGGCCCTTGGCAAGAAGTTTTTCAATAGTGCACCTCGGATAATTCAAGGGAAAAATCTTCCAACCCGTAGAGATTATTTGCACCCAAGAGGATTTGAAACTTTAGATCTAGGGGGAGCATACCCCCAAGTCCAATGCCTTTACCACTTGAGCCAACCCCTAAGGGTCAAAACATATGTAAAATTAGAGTGATTGACTTGACATATAGGGTCAGGCATGCCTTGATTATAAATTCCTTAGTGATCCAAGATGAAGAAGAAAATCCCCCCTCTTTTGTGGCCAGAATTATGGGAAACTGGCTAAACATGACATTTTTATATCTTTTGGCAGTGGAATAAATTTCCCTCTAATTGGCATGTAGCTGTGCTCAGACCCTAAAGGTAGCTTGCGGCTAATGATTTCCCTACTTTGGTTATGAAGTCAATGAGAGAAAGGAACTCTAGAATATAAATAGGCCGTGCTTAGAGTTGGAGGTGTATTCAGTTGATCTAAGAATTCAAGGCCTAGTGCTTCATTAGGAAGCCTTTTCTTTTATCTTTGGGGCTGGGCTTCTAAAATGTCTGTCTTATGGTCATTTGATTTTATTTTTAGTAACTCTTATCTTTGTTGGCCTTTTTGTCAATGAGTAGCTGTGTAACATTGTCCTGCCAGGAGCAATATCCTAACCTCAGATCCCTTGAGTAAAATCCTATTGTCAAAAAAGGATTTAAAATAAATTAATTAATTAATTAAAAAAAAAAACAATACCAGATTTGTTGTCTTAATGATGCAAGTCTGTACTTATAAAAAAAATGATGCAAGCTTGCAAACATTATTGATTCAATTATCGTTGTATTTTTATTGAGAATCATGGATAGTTAGTCCCTTCTTGTAGGCTAATATAAGGAATGCGATTTGATCATTTTAATCTCTTATGCTATTTCTCTGTTGTCATATTTTGGTGACGTTCATCCTGAATGTGTCATGGATTATGCTAGGCTCTGTGTCATTAGGAGTTCTCCACCATGGCATTTCTCATGTTCATTTTCTGGTTGCAGGTTTTTTATCACTAGCTCAGTTTTAGATCTCACAATAGTGGGTTTAGATGCCATGGACGGAGATTTAAATGCCCAGGGGCAGCAGCCTCACTACTTGAAAACCTGTTCTAAACCAAATCTAGATCTGGGAAGTGTAGTTTACCTCTTAGGCCACACGGAGAAAAAGGAATTAGCAGTTGGTGAAGGGAAGGTGGTGATTGCCACTGACAATCTCATAAAACTTTCTACAGATGGAATGACATGGAGTCCTGGGTCTGCTGGATTTGATGTACATGGCAATCTTGCATTTGTGACATGTGATCCTATGAAACTAGCCACGTCTCCAAATACCAAGTCCTCTTCAACTTCATCATCATCCTCGTCATCTTGGAAGAAGGATTTTCCTATGCTATTTGGCATTCCTATTCCAATTGTCTGTGATTGGTTAAACCAGCATTGGGAAGGCAGCCTCGATGAACTTAACAAACCAAAGTTGCCAATCATGCGATTGATGTCTGCTGGTCAGAAGAGTGAGCATTCTTGTGCTTCATTCACACTGCGTCAAGTTTTTAAGTCAACAGAAGCTAATGATGATAGAACCCCATCTTCATCAAATATAATCTCAAAAGGTAGGGATTATCCCGGACCAAGCTGTTCTGCTCGAGCAAACAATGTTGAAGGAGAAACCCTGACAACTGATTTGCATGCAACCCACGTGCAGGGAGTTCTGACTCCAGAAATATATGAATCGCCAAAGTTAACTTCATTTCCTATTAGGAAGAAAGGAAGTGCACCGTTTCAGCTTTTGGATATTAATTTCCCTCCAAAGGTTACCAGGGCAGGAGTACTGCCTCAGCCCGCCAAACAAGTGCCCCTTTGCTATGATGAGAATTGGGTCAAGGAACTTCCTCCGCATAGCAGACCATTGAGAGCAGACCGTATCAAGGATAAAGGAGTAACCAGTCCTGGTGCTGATGCTGAGATTGTCTCAACAGGTTCTGTAAATGGGGCACAAAGCGAGGTCCAGTCTAATTCATCTCCAACAGAAGTTCCAGAGATGCATAATGGGTATAGCAGTGAGGGAGAGACCATGTACTCTGCAGAAACTGCTGAGAGCCGAAATTATACAGTTCCTAGAGAGGGAAATTTTCAGCAAGTGGGGCGGAGCCAGAGTTGTGTAAGTTACAATAGATCAGGAATTGGCCAAAGGAACTCGGTGGCTCGCAGGACGCTGCTAGAAAATCAGAGAAGTTTCATCCATGGAAGGAAGATGTATTCTCAAGCAGCAACTTCTCGAAGGAGTAACGACTATTTCAGCCCAACCGTATCCTCAATTATGAAGAAGCAAAACAACTTAGAACAGCCCAGCAGACCCCGGCAAAGTGCCGTTCATTCTTCTCCAAGATGGATGTTTTGATTGATTCTTGGTATGATACCCTAAAAGAAGTCCATAACAAGATTATAGTGTTTTTACAGTGTTTAAATTAGTACCCATTTGATCTTCCATTTAGGTACATACTGTAACTAATTTGTCGTGACTGTGCATACACTGTTTAAGTTGTCAATGGTGAATGACAAATTTCATCCAGGTGACAAATTCAATATTGCATTTTCTTCTTCTATTTTGTCCTTCCTTGGAGATGGAATTTTAGGTTTGGCAGTTTCTTTTTTGTCCTTCCATGGAGATCGAATTTTAGGTTTGGCAGTTCTTGCTAGCAACTTAAATAGCATAACTTATGGTGATGATGATTTGTCTACTCCTTCAAGTCTGTATTATTCACTTTGAAGCACAAGAGATGTTCAGACGATGCCTCACAAATCCCTTAAAAAACAAATCCTCTATAAGCAAGTTGTGCATGGTATATCGGACATTCTTACAAAGTAACTGGGAATTGGCATATCAGAGACCTCAGAAAGGTTTTAGATAAATAAGAAAGATCATTGTCACAGATATAAAGAAATTATACAAAATAAACTTATAAATTAATGTGGCTTTATAAAATTTGTTTAAATTTATTTTATAGTAATAGTAATTTTATAATTTGATGTACTACATTAAATTATATCAATTTAAAAATTTATATTTATGTAATCTTTTTATAACTAAAATATTTTTCAATAAAAGATATGAATAAAGCAAATGATTGGAATGACATTATTGGAATGAATGGTTGCAACTTGCACCGCGTCTCTGGACCTCTATGCTGAAGCCCAAGCCTTGGTCTCAAAATTTACCCAATGCAAATATAATAGCAAGTGCAAGTGTACAGAAGGAGGTTGAATCCATACTTGATACTATCATCGTGGAAGGATTTTGAAAGAAACTTTTTAACTTCCATACATTCATTAATGCCCAAAATATAATTTAATTATAGCAGGTGTAAGTGTAACCGTGTCAGGCCCATCTTCGAAATTGTTGAAGGGGCAATGAGTCCCACACCGTAAAGAAGCAACAAAGTCATCGCAGGAAAGCAATTATAAAACTAAGAGCGAGCGTCTCAGACTAATCACGCAGCCGCGCGGTGAGCACAAAGCGAACTATTCTTTCGCCTTTTACTAAAGAATACCGTGTGCGCGCCGCAGATAGCGGCATACGCCAATTTTTAAAAGGAGTTCCTCTCATCGGAGGGTCCTCCACATATCAGTCTTAAGGGTTAATGGATTTCCTCTCTTCTATTGCTGGCTGTATAATTTATCGTACTTGAATTGAGTTCTAGTTTCCTGAAGCCGCTCTAAAGTTTGGCCGGCTCATAAGCCAACACGGGGGTATGTTAATGCCAAAAGCTTGCGGTATATTTAGAATTATCCCCTAAATGATCCAAATGTAAATTTGTTTTCTTCAAAGTGAGAATAGAGTAAAGATTCAGTATTAACGTTAATATGAGTTTATTCTAAATCAAATTATTATGGCATATCATTTAATTTGTTTTTTTATTTTTTTATCATATTAAAATATTAAAAAAAAATTAATATACTAATAATCACTTCTTTAATTATTAAATAAAAAAAATAAAATATACGAGATTTCAAAGTTGGGAGGCATGAACACTGAAAATATCCCAAATTGTCTGGAAAATATTCAAATTATTTGTATTTGCAAGGACAGGAACCTCCGGGCGAAGCCTCTCGAAGGCCTTTATACCCGCAGTCATTTTGTTAAAAAATAAATTTCATTAAAAATTAAAATTTTTTTTAATACTTTCAAAAATAGTAAAATTCAATTTTTTATAAAAATATTGGACTTGTAAATCATTTCTCAATTACTAAGAGATTTAGAAGCTTTGATACTCATCAAGCCCACACATCATACTTATTTTATTTTTTTAGAAAAATTTATTTTATTCCTTTTCAACTAATTAAGTTCTTATAATCATTCATATACCACATATTTAGTAAGAGATTTTTTTTTTTAAATAAAATTTAAGAATTATGTGTATAGTGTGACAGATAATGAGTAAAAATTTTCTTTTCTTTTGGTAGTGTTGCTCGTGCCGGACCGTGAGTTTGTCAATTCAAGTAAAAACAATTGGTGTTAAGGAAGACTCAATCCAGTGGTTTACGACATTCAAAGTCCCACCTTGCAGGCCTAATTTGGAGTGGGAAGCGGTATTCTGAGCACACGCCAAAACAGCTTGAAACATGATAAACGGAAGCAGTAATGAAGCTAATATTATTCAAAACCTTATTGTCCAATGACATCAATAGGATGCATTTCTGAATCAGGATGATTCGCATCATACAGATAATATAGAATAACAGTGGGACTTAAAAGAGAAATACTTTAGTCACAAAGAGATCCCACAAAATAAATCTTACAAACTAATGTGGTTTTATGTGGTTCGTCAGATTATAAAATTACTTTTATTGTAGAGTAGATCTAACAGATCTTATGAAATCATGTCAGTTTGTGAGATTGATTTTGTGGAATCTTTTTGTGGCTATAGCAGTCATCGAACTTAAAAACGGAACAATAATGATAAGAATTAGATCTCTGCCCTAGACAATGTGCTTGGATTGGCACTACAGCATTGACTACACTGTCTATGAATACAAAATTCACGTTTGGATGGATGCCATGATGTTTTTAGGATTAGGATGATACCTGTGCAGATGGCACTGAACTCATCCCAGGAAGGGATAGAGTGATGGCTGCACTTGACTCGAACCATCCTAGCTTGTCGATGAGTAACTTGAACAGGTAACCTGCCAAGTAAGAAATGCCAGAGGCCCCAACCCCAAGCGAAACGTAGTACATTACAGTTCTCAAATACATGTACCATCTGGTTGGCTTTTGGATGTAGGCCTTGGCAATGGCAAGTATTGTGATGCATATAAGAGAAGCTACCGCTACTACTGCAACCTTAAGGTAGCTATTGTCACTCTTGTAAAATGAGAAGGCATAGACCACTGGAGGCACCAAGCCACAAACAAGGAATGATAGTACTGCAACTGAGGCATGAATTATGAAGTTCTTTTTCTGCCCCAGTACTTGTAGGTACCGATCTGTTCGTTCCTCTGCTTCATTCAAGGTCACTCTATATTGATCATTCTTCAATTCCCTAAGCTGAGGAAAGTTCAAGACCAAGAAGCTTAAATGTTATAGAAACATAAACAAGTTCGATACCATGCCAATTAATTATATTAAAGATACTATAACAGTTAAAAGTATCACTTGTCCCAAAAAGTTTATGAGAAGAAAAAATTTAGCTATTTCAATTATATTCAACTCCCCACCCAATGTAGTAAAGTGTGGAGTCAAGATTTGAACTCAAAATTTTCATCTGATACCATGTTAAATCACCATTTATCTAAAAGTTGAAATTAATGGAAATAAGTAAATTTAATTATTTCAATTATGTTCTAACAAAAACTATATAACATCTAATGACTGAAGATTTTTTATAACTTTATTTAAATCATCTCTAGGACAATTTCTCTCAAATTTTGCAGAATATCTGAATGTATCAACACAAACTGGCTTACATGGGAGGACTTCAAATGATGATCTCTAGTATATGATATCCATACAAGGGTACTGGCTACATGCTTGGATGATTTGGTTCTAAGCCTCAACCTTTGTCTGTGTCTTGATCAAAATTAATGGACGAGTCATTTGGTAAAAAATTCTCGCCCCCTCATAAATTTCTTGATATTCATGGTTGGAGAAGCAAGACAAAGATGTTCGTGAAACAAAAAAAAAAATGAGGATTTTGTATGAAGCGATTCCTGTTTACAATCTGCATTGGAACTTTTGAAAAAGAAGGAAAACTCACATTATGACCAATGATGAAAAGTCCACCAATCAGGTTTGCCAATGCCAAGACTACAATGCTCACTGTGATCAGAAAATGGTTTAATTATAACCAAAATAAAATAAAACATCAAACTGCCAACAATCTTTGAGAAAGAATGAAAAGTTTTGATAGATGATTCAAATTTGCATACACAGAGACTAAATATGAAAATGTATATGCAACTGCAGGCAATGAAAAATAATACTTCTGCTCTAATTTTGAATAACCATCATGCAGTCTGTTCTAACTTAATTTACACATATATTAAAATACAATGCATCTTTATTACCTTATGTGCTAAAATTTATAAGGTAGGTAATCATCATGTTGATTAAGCTATTTAGGACCACTGTTCTAATGTTATTATTTTACTATTTATACTTGAATTTTAGGTACGATGAATTTACTTAAATACTTTCATATTAGTTTTCAAAATAGTTTAATTTAGTTTTGAAGTATTGACGATAACAAATCTTCAAAATAAAGATACGAGATGATATGATGTTCTATATTGTATTGTATGTTAAGATAGGCCTAATGAGCTATGTACCAAATTATGGTGTTGGAACAGGCTAATACCAAACAGAAAGTAGTTGCAACTATTTCATACGCAGAGATGTCACAACAGATTAAAGGAACAGTAGGGGAAAAAAAGAGTAAGCATGTACGTGTGGAAGCAGCAGCACTGGCTGCAGATGTCACAACAGATAAGCTTGTGATTGATTCAGTTAAACCACCATAGACCAAACTTTTTACGATTTCCAACTTTATAGCACCATCTGGTTTCTCTTTATTTCCTGCATAACAATGCATTGAAGACAACATATGAAATCTAAAGCAAAGCACGAGGAAAAAACACAATGAGATACAGACAACTACTGCCTGTACCATCTTGGATTTCCCCAGTTACAGAAGTAGGAGTCCGTGCTTCCAGTGTAGATGATGTTGATGGATGAACAGTATCCTCTGGTTTCAATTGATAAGTGGGTTCTTTATTTACTGTATAACAATGCATTGAAGACAGCATTAGAAAACTATAGCTAAGAATGAGAATAAAACACCATGAGATTCAAGCGACCACAGACTATACTTTCTAGGATTTCTCCAGTTACAGCAGTGAGAGTCGATGCTTCCAGCGTCGACGACGGTGGTGGCTGAGCAGTATCCCTTGGTTTCAATTGATAACTGGGCTCTTCATTTCCTGTGTGGCAACGCATTGAAGACAACATTAGAAAACTATAGCTAAGATTGAGAATAAAACAGGATGAGATACAGGCGACCACAGACTATACTTTCTAGGATTTCTCCAGTTAGAGCAGTGAGAGTCAATGCTCCCAATGTCAATGATGGTGGTGGCCGAACAGTATCCCTTGGTTTCGATTGATAACTGGGCTCTTTATTTCCTGTGTGGCAATGCATTGAAGACAACATTAGAAAACTATAGCTAACATCAGGACAAAACACGATGAGATATAGACAACCACAGACTATACTTTCTAGGATTTCACCCGTTACAGCAGTGGAAGTCTGTGCTTCCGGTGTCAATGTTGGCGTTGGATGAACGGTATCCTCTGGTTTCAATTGATAAGTGGGTTCTTTATTTACTGCATAACAATGCATTGAAGACAGCATTAGAAAACTATAGCTAAGAATGAGGATAAAACACGATGAGATAAAGGCAACCACAGATTATACTTTGCAGGATTTCCCCCGTTACAGCAGTAAGAGTCGATGCTTCCAGTGTCGATGATGGTGGTGGGCGAACAGTATCCCCTGGTTTCGATTGATAACTGAGCTCTTTATTTCCTGTGTGGTAATGCATTAAAGGCAATGTTAGAAAACTATAGCTAAGCGCGAGGACAAAACAAGATGAGATTCAGACGACCACAGACTATACTTTGCAGGATTTCCCCCGTTACAGCAATGAGAGTCGATGCTTCCAGTGTCGATGATGGTGGTGGGCGAATAGCATCCTCCAGTTCCAGTTGATAAGTGATCTCTTTATTTCCTGCATAATAATGGATTGAAGATATTGGAAAATGATGGTAATGATCATCCTCTCCATGATCATAAGCTGGTGTCTACTGATGAAGCAGTTTTACATGATGGCCCTCGACACAGCTCACATGATAAAGGCTAGCTGAAGTTTTTTGTGTAATTTTGTAGTTGGTTAGCTTATTTTGTCTTTTTCTGAGGTGTATAGCTTTTAGTGTCTTGGTTAGTTATTTGCAGAGTGTGAATATTCCTTTTGATCATGAGGCATGCGTTGTACAGAGCATTACATATAGCAGCTTTTTCTGTAACATTTTATTCATTCAATTTCAATGAAGACGACAGAAAGTTCTTCTCAAACCTGACTTTCCTTCCAATTTCTTCCTTCCAAGCTCGGTTTTACCATTTCTTACATGGTATCACAGCTACAGGTCAATATCAACCATGACTACAGATGATTCTGCTATCAATTTCCTTCTCCAAATCACTATTAGAAAGCTATAGCTAAGCATGAGGACAAAACATGAAAAGATACAGGCAACCATTGACAAAACTTTCTAGGATTTCCAAGTTTATAGTACCATGTTGTTTTGGAGTCTTTTGTGCCATCAGTGTCAATGAAGGTGGTGGTGGGTGAACAGCATCCTCTGGTTTTGGTTGATCGGTGGATTTTTTTATTTCTGCATAACAACACATCGAAGATACAATTTGAAAATTACAGTTAAGCACAAGGACCAAACATTATGAGATAAAGGCCAGATACCTGACAAATTAACTTCAAAGTAATTACCTGGGACTTGTGTAGGTACTGGCTTTCGAAAGAACCAGTCACCTGTTAGAGTGAGACAAGTTAAGATTACCCACACTAGTAATAAAAATGAACAATAGTAAATAAAATTCCATGGAATACCAAGTGACATCATTGATTGGTTGATACATGACAGAAGAATAGGTTCCAGACATTTTTTTTTTTATCAGTGAATAGGTTTCAAATATATTGGTAGTTCAAATAAGAAGATGGCAGCAATTCTTTTATGACATGCAGGGTAACATCAGATACATGTGCCTTGCTGGTAAAGGGTTTTTCTTTGCCTACTCATTGAAATGACGTGGCAGGTGTCAGTGTCACATTAGTTGATACACAATTTCTTTTTTGTTTTTTTTTTCTTCCAAAATTGACCGACATGTTACTACCATACCACAGCGCAGCATTAGTTTGTACGTCTATTTAGTACCCAATGTTGTCGCCCAAGCATTTTCCAATTGCAAAATAAGATGGTTTGTGGTACACACACTCACACACACTAGCATTGAGAATCAATGAAGGAACATTGGACGGAAGGATAACTTCTGAGGAGAGAGACAATAAGACCAATTTCTTTTTATTCTATGTCGCCTAAACCTTCCCTAGGCCTCATGTTGCTTTGGCTCAGCTATAAGTTCGTTTCCATCAGAACATTTTTTGTTTCATAGTAAAGCCTTGATCATGACAACATTAAATGGTGGAACACTGGTGACCAATTTTCCTTTTAACTATATGGTTCAAAATGTTGTTTCCGACTGAATTGAACTAGAAAAGTTGCTAACATGCATGAAGCCCCCATGTATGTGTAATGCACTCATGTAATGTCGGCGTAGATCCAGCAAGCTTATGCATTTTTAGAATTGAAAGCTCCCTCAAACTTAAGTCTCATTAAGGCTTTGTTTAACATAATTTGATCAACATCATATCACCCTCGTGAGTCACAAGAGTAATTACTACCATTGCTCCAGTTTCATTATCATCAGAGTTATCAAATAATGCAATGAAGAATGTAACACACATATCGCGAAGAGTTGTATTAGGAAGTCCGGACTAAGACGCTATTTTTATTCTAACTAAATGAGACGAACGAAGAAGAATTTTTACAAACACGTAGTGGTTACGCTCTTTTGGAGTTCCTCACTTACCCAAAACGAGAACTCTTGCTTTCCTCTTACTTCGATTTCAGTACATTTACACAAATCAACAATCAAACGTCATCCACATTTCGCTTCCATAAAAAATGGAAACAATTATTTTCCATTATACTATCAGAATGTAAAACATACCTAGAAGTTTTAGAAATGCGAAGCAGGATGGGCACCTCAGTTCTCCCTCCTCTAATCTACTGCGTATAAGAACCTTGTCGATGCAAGCCTGACAGTTTGGGCAGTAGAAATCAGATGAAGCCGGCTTTTTGTATACCGTTTCAAGATACAAATCTCTGATCTCTTTCTGCTCCTCAATCTCCTCTCTGGTCTCTTTCTGCTCCTCAATCTCCTCTCTGAAATCAATGCGAACCCTCCCTTCTTGTGCAATTGCTCCAATATCGATAGAAGTCTCAGCAGCAATTTGCTCCTGAATTGATGAGTTCTTATTGGAAGGTGGAGGATCGGTCGACTTGAATGGTTCGTCAATAGCTTCAATGCCGAAACTCTCTGTTGCGATATCCACCACAACAGTTCCCATAACAGTTCCAGGAGTAGTAGATTTATTCTTGGAATCATAAGAATTTACCTCTCCGCCACTTGTTAACGCGAAAGATTCATACGAGAAATCATCTGTAAAGCATACAGCAAAAAACTGCTATGTTTGAACAACTTCATGTGCAAATTATGGGCAGAATGTGTGCCATTACTACATATCCATATATATATATATATATATATAAATATATATATATATATATATTATTTAAACAAACAAAGAAAATCCACTCCCACCTAATTTGGGTTCGCAATCTTAACTATGAGTTTTTGTGGAGTACATCACAATCTAAACAAATCAAAATATTAATAATTTATTTTATGAAAAACATTAAGTTAGCGTTTGTGTAAGTACAATACAATCATTTAAAAAAAATGATAAATACGAAATTTTTATAAAAAATAATAATAAAATATTTAATAATAAACTCCACTCATTTTCAAAACTGAGCATACTCTCATCCTAAAACCTTTTGTGTTTACTGTAGACAGTATGCATTACAGACTTGCGTTAGTTTTCATGATGTTTATGAAATTCAAAAGACAGACGTTTGTTATTGTTTACATTCCCTTACCTTGTTCAAAAAGCTGAGAGAAGTCAGCTCCAGGACTGTGCTCTGAGGAGGAGGATAAACCTGTAGTGGTACTCATGTCATTAATGGTAACTTTGGTGGTACTGGTAGAGCCATTCATGTTACGCTGTCGAGGCTGCCTTCGTTGCAAATCAAACTCTCCGCCGCCGCCTTCCGCTGCAGCCTCTTCCTCCAACTCCACAGCTCTCCGACTCCTCTCATGTTCTAATTCCGCCTCCATTTTGAGTGACCCGGAAGCCTCCCTAGTCCCTTCTCCGTGATTAATGCCGCCTTCTAATTAAGACTTCTGCATGCTAACGTTCCGTCCCGGCCTGCTTCATCATTTTTATAATCTCTTTAAAGTCAATGGTCCATCTTAATTTAATTATATAAAAAGAAAAAACAAAAACCTTACAGTTTGAAAGCTGGACTTTTTTTGAGGAATCTGAATGCAGGAGTCAGGACCTTGATTGCAAACTAGAGATCAAGGGCTGGATTTTCCATCCCAAAAGATCGTGCTGCATGTTGAGACACGTGATCTTTATTTATTTATTTATATATTTTTTTCTGAAATTTTGGGACTGGTGATATATTCTGTCCAGGTAATTGGTTCTTGATAGTGAGATTTTGGTGCTGTTTTTCGAGTTATAATAACAAAAATGATACACGTACGATTATTTTATAATTTATTTATAATTATTAATTTAAATAATATATTTTTAAAATTTTAATTTTAATTTTAATTTTAATTTGATTTGATATTTTTACAGATTTTTAAAAAGATATTATTTTGAATAGAATAATATCTTTTTTAAATTTAAATTTAATTTTTACTTTGATTTAATGTTTTTACAAATTTTAAAAAAATATTATTTTATTTAAAATTATAAAATAATCAAACGTGTATCACTACTCTTATAATAATTCCATAATTAAACAGCAGGGCGTACCTACGTACATGGTCCCCACAACATCAATATTGCAAGCAATACTTGAGGTCTTAATTACTCGTAACTCAACTACTTTCTATAATTCGAATAGATATAAGAATTGTATGAACGTTACAGCACAAGGCTAGTACGACGTACGAGTACCATTAATTCACACATTAAATCTTTGTACCAAATTGAGCAAGTAGGCCAGCTTTATAGTGTAAAAAGCAGCAAATGGCACAAACAATATTTAGATCTCTTTGAATTTAAATATGAGATAATTTTAATTTATTTTTTTATATTATTATTATTTTAAAATTAAAAAAAAATATATTAAAATTTAAAAAATTTATAAAAAAATTTATATTTTGTATAAAAAATTAAAAAAATATAATAATAAATTAAAATAAGTCACGAGTACAAACAAAACTTTAACGTCATGACCACCGTACACAGAGAGTATATCCTTCCATGAACCTAGGCTTACGCACATGATTCCCATGCAGCAATTACAGCAAATTAAGAACAGCCACCCACTTTTGTACACATTATGCTTAAATAATAAATATAGCAGTCAGCATTTATCATCAACCCCCAACCAAAATTATCAGAGCATAGCATTAATTCTCAATATTTAAAATTTAAAAGTATAGCATAGGAAAGAATTGTACGTGTGAATGCTCATTCTAGGATACCAATATCATAATTACGATTCACATGCAGAAGCAGCCCCCCATCTTTGAATAAACAATTAACAAAGGCTAGCCTACATTTGCCCGAGAGTACTCCGGAACACTCTGCACAATTAAAGTGAGGATAGGGTTGTAGTTCACAAGGGAAACATGATCTCTTCCCAATGAATTAAATGTAAAATGTAAAATAACATGAGCTGAAATAGTGAAGATGAGGTGATTGTGCAGCTCATGCATTTTAAAAAAAAAAAAAAGAACTTATTAAAAAAGAAAAATAATGTCTCATATAAAATTTATAATAATTTCTTTTTTAAATAATGTTAAATTAACTTTCTTTACTCATCCTCTCTAATGGGTCGATTTTTATCGTGTTTCTATAAATAGACTTTATTAAATTAATCGATGAAGCATGCAATGCTACAAGGTTTGATTCTGATATTGTAAAAAAATTCATAAATTATTTTCGAAAAGACTTTGTTAAAAGGGCGAGAATGTGCTTCATATAAAGCTCAAAATAATTTTCTTTTTTAAATAATATAAAGCTCCAATATTCATCATAATATTTTAAGTTCATATATTTGCACCATGTGATTAATTATATATTGATTAAGATTGTGCATATATATACACGATGTGATTAATTATTGATTAGTCCTTAATAATAAAAAATGATGTAAGTCGTTTTCCACATAGATGCAGCATGTGAGGTACGTACCTACGTGACAAGGTCTCTCTTCTTTTTTTTTTGGGATACGTGACAAGGTATTAAATGCAAACTCATTTATTAAAAACCATTCCTTTTCGAATGAGACGATTTTTGAAGGTTAGAGCAGAAAATACTCATGTTTGAAAAGTGGTTGTAGAATGTAGAGTTGGAACCCACGTTTTGCTTCATGCAAGTATCTACAACATTATATTCTTGCTGATAATTGATTATCTACAACTTCAATTTTGGTTGATAAAGTACAAAAATATCAATACGACACTACAATATTTTTGACTTTTTCTCAAGAACGAGTCTCATCTAGAATACTATATATGAGGTGGGAAATAAATTTGTTTCCACCAATTTTATTGGTAGGAGGTTGATAACATATAATTTGTAAAAAATGCTAACTTTTTCAAATCATTTATTTCAAATTTTGTGAATTCCTAATACTAGTACTATTTCAAATCATTTCTTTCAAATTATTGTTTGGATTTGAGCATCTAAAATATGAGAGAGCTAGGTAGATGCATTAAATAGGTCTAAAATTATTTATTGTTTTTTTTTCTAATCTTGCAATTATTTGTCTCTCGTTTTATTATATAGATAATATGAAATAAAAGTTGAAATAAGTTGAATATAATAGTGTTATAATATATATTATTTTAATATTATGTTTGTTTAAAAGTTTGAAATTTTTGAATTATTTATTATATTTTATATAAAAATTTAAAATATTTTTAAAATTAAATAAAATTATTTGTGAAAACAAACTAAGCCAGTACGTATAGTGTAATGATGATGTTTAAGCCAGTCCCGTTACTTCAGCAGCCACCTCGATCCGCTTCGACATTTTAAAGAGAGAAGTTGTTTTATTATATTTTACTAGACAAATTAACATGTTATATGATAAATGATTTTATTTATAAATAATAAAAATTTATAAATTTACTAAAATTGTATCTTATGAAAATTAGCATGAGAGATTATTATTATTTTATTCATGTATAATGTCTGCGGGACGTTTTGGAATGAGACAATTTTCGAGGGAGAGATGAAGTGTTTTTGACTATTGAAAAGTAGATAGAGCCACGAGTTGTAGATTTGTGCTGCACATTTTTGCCTGTTTGTGGCTATTTGAGTACTTTTGGGGATCACCTCTCATGTATCAAGCTATCCTTGTGTCGGGCTCGGGGGGACCTCTTTATCATAGAGCATATGAACCACATTTTTCTAAATTTGAATGGTAGTTTAAAGATGTATTGTTTTTATCGTAAATAATTATTTTAATTATTATTAGTTAATTATAAATATCAATTTTGTTTTTAGTAATTCCACTACTTCATCCAAATAATAAATAATACAAATCTTCCATGTTGAAAGATTTGTTGCAAAGTAAAATATTGCGAAATTGAGATTCTTTTCAACTATCAACTCAAATAAAGAAAACGCGTTGTACGTAGGAGTCATGTAATATTTAATACTGTTCATTTGGGAATTCATGATAATGTGGATCTATAATTCTATATACATAGAAAAATGATAGGTCATTCTTATCTTTTGTACCGATGAGGATTTTTTTTTTATTAGAATTTGTATTTATTTATTCTTTAGTAGTTCTTTTGGTATGATTAACTATTCCTAATCTTGGGATCAAATTGATTTATTGGGCAGTAAAAATGGTAATGGGTGCACCATAAGCTATTTTTGTAATGAGAAATGCTATTCTTCTCTATGAAATGGGTCTCTATTGGATTCCGTTTCAATTTTTTTTTTTTTGGTTTTTTATATAATTTTTAAGTAAATATTTTTAAATAATATTGTTATTTTTGTATATTTTAAAAAAATATAAATATAAAAAATATTTTAAGATGTTAAAAATATCATCTAAAAAAATCATCTAAAAAAAACTAAAAAAATAAAAGATAAACGGAACTCAATCAGTATCTATTTCACTAAAATGAGTAGCACCACCCTTGTTGTCATAGGATCCATGTATTTGTTTACTTTTTTGTATTTAAAAAAAAAAAAAAAAACATAACGAGAATTTTAATGTAAGTGGTCAATGTAAACTGTATTGCATCAATTGATAATAAAATTTAAATTTAAAATGAAGACTTTTTTATATGTACTAATTAGGACATAATCCCTCACATGTGATTCCTTGATACTTGGTTTATAATATTAGTAATTAAATTGAACTAAATTTATAAGTCCCATTTGAATTTGAAGATGAATTAAACTCATATCAATTCATCATTATATTTTTTTAAATCTTCATATAAAATATAAATTTTAATATAATTTTTTCAAATTCTAATATAATTTTTTTAAATCTTAAAATAATAATAATAATATTTTATTTAATTTTTAAAATTCATTTTAACTAATCTTATCTCAATTCTAAATTCAAACAAACTTAGAAACGTGGTATCTCGTGTCCAAACTATCTGGTTAATTTGAGCTTCATTCGGAGTCACTTGGGGCCCATGGCGAGATTCTGGTGTAGTTGGCGATTACGTTGATAGCAGATAAAATAAATAGACATGGACACAATATTTACGTAGTTCGGTGTATAGTCTATGTGTACGAGCGTTTGGGGGAGAGATCCATTATAATGAGTATTTTACAGTCTCTCGTGACTCACTGTATAAGAAAAAATATATACCAAACTATATATAAAATTTCTCTAGTTGTAGCTCCTTAATGCCCCTGATAAGATAGAAAAAGCTGAAGAAGACGATGAATTAGAGAGGAGGTTGTGTATTGGTTTGAGAGAGAGAGTGTTGGTCGTCCCCTTTTCATCTGATTGTTGCCTTTTTATAAGCTCTTGGGTTGCGTGTGTCAGTTATTTTGTTTATGTCTTCTACCGCTTACTTTTCACTCATCCAACTACCTTCCTGCATACTATCCCAAGCCCTGACACCCTTGATTTGAAATCCATGTCCCTGTCACCTTAAATCCTTTTGTCCCCTAGTAGGTTTGATCATCACCTATTACTTTACAATGCCATAAATGGTTGAGCCCTACACGTGATTTCTCCCCACTCACAATTAAAATATAATCACTATAAGAAAAATGACATTTGTAATCAATTAATGACAAATAGAATGATTATTTGCAATAAAAACAATTGAATATTTATTCTTAGGATCGTAGCATACTCTCAAAGAAAAATGATTTATACAAGTCTCAAATAGTTAAATTCCATAAAGCTTATGTGATTTTCGTTGATGATTATTCTTGTTACTAGTAGTGGAGCAACGTGCGAGGCACGTTGCCCTATATCATTATAAAATAAATTAAAATAATATAAACATCTAGCATAGAGAAACTTTGAATAAATTGAAACAACATAATTCAACCAAGTTATAAGCTAATAATTCAACATTTTGTAGGTAGTAATTGTCTAGTGAAAGAACTTCTTATAAATATCATGAATTGCATTAAAAAGTAAAAAAGACACAATCATGAAAAGAACTTTAAAATTGTGAACCATATCATCTAAATCATGAATTGCATCATTTGCATCTTTATGGTGGTCTTCATCCAACTCAAAGACTGTATAGAAAAATATACCTTAAGAGTAAAATAAAAGAGATGATTAATAATTTTTAGAACAAAGAGAAGCAAGAAAGATAGGGGGAAAATAAGAAAGATATGGGAAAGAATATAGGGAGAACAAAGAGATGATATAGAAAAAGTGGGGCAAAAATTATTGTTTATCAGAAGCTGCTAAGAACAATACAAAAAAATGTTTAAAGAGAACATAATATAACCCTCACAGTAAAAGAATCTCATGATACATGAGCTTATCGACATGAAAAATAAAAATAAGCCCAAATGATACATAGAAACCAAAGTGTAGTGATAGTTACAAAGACAAAATAAATAAAGAAATGCAAAATAATGAATAATAACTTATCTTCATCAGGTTTAGGATCTGGATCAAAAGTTAGCTATTTGTATCTTCAAGCAATATAAGATTTTTATATTTCCAAATTTTTCAAAATATAGTGAGAAATATAAGAACTATATAAGAAATATCCAACTCTATCAATTCCGACAATAATGCATTATATTAAATTTGTCTCCACAAGTATTGAATCACAAAAACGATTTAGTAATGCATACTGAAAAATATTTTGAGAACACAAAGCATGATTATAAATATTTATTACGATGGTGAATAAAATCCACATTCCAAATATTTATCATCAGATATACTACATATAGATTATGAAATTGCCAAAAATACTAAATTATCTAAGTTTTCTAAAATACTAAATTGCGCAAAATATGAAAAGTAAATGATGTGTCCAGAAGAAGAAAGAAGGAGATTACTAATTTGTCTAGATTAAAAAGAAAGTCACTTGAAACTGAAAGGAAAGAACTTACCAAAAAAAATGTCATATATAGTCAGATACGCAAAACAAATAGACTTTCAGCACAATAGACTTCCTTTTGATGAGCTCAAAAACAAAAGCATCTCATTCCTTCAAATTATTTTCTCTAACAAATACATTCCATTCTTTTATCATTCTCATTGATGAATAATCGCTGTTATTGTAAGAGCAAACAACATATCATTCTCTTGTATCATCAAATGTTTGAACTTTGACTTTTTGGTTCTTCGATAGATATTTTGCAGTAAATTCAGCAGGTACATACTACACAATAAAGAAAAAGTTCAAATCAAGTACATATTTCTGGAAAGTAATTAAATTTGAACAATAGAATGCATTAATTATAAGTTTAGACTATGAATGCCCGTAATTTTATCTCCTTGATATTTTAATACTTTAATATTTTAATATTTTAATTTATTGGATGTTATGAGTTAGTTGCTATTAATATTAGTTTGTTGTGCTTGTGTTCAAATATTTGGATATTTCATCTTCAGTTAAAATTTATTTTCCCATATTATTTATTGTGATGCTTTTATTTTAATGCTTGGATTTAATCTCCTTGTTTTATTATGTTAGTATTTGATTTAATGTATCTGATTTGATTTGATTTTAATTGATTTTCAGATGGGCCTATTTATGTTTAATTGTGTTGAGTTTAGGTTTTATTATGTTTTGGGCCATATTTAAGTTTGTTTTGCAGCCAGCCCGTAGCCCATAACCTAGGCCCTTTCTTTTGTTTCAAACGAAAACGTTTGATTTAGTGAAGTAGTGAAATTCCAAACCTTCTCCATTACGTGTTCAACCAGCGTTCTCTTCTTCCTTTCTTCTTCCGTTTCTTTTCATTTTTGTTTCCCTGTTTGTTTGCTGCAAGCCGTGAGCAAAGATCGAATCTTTGTAGCCTTTTTCATCTTCATTTCATCCACAAATTGCATTATCAAAGACATGGTATCTCGCTATTCATTTTCCCTCTGTTTTCATCTCGAATTCGTAAGTCACGTGCCCAAATTTCCAGCAAAATCGTGAGTTTCAACCCATGTTTTTTCCTTTGTTTCTCATCTAAAAAGCTGAAGAATCTTTCCTTTTATAGCGTGCTTGTCTTGGCTCGGGTTTGGTTGTGTTTCATGTGATTTATCCCACCCAAAAAATCATTGTGTTGTGCTAGTTTCATGCCTATAAAATGGGTGGTCAACCCTTGCTTCAAACTACTCCGAAAATGCTCTATTTTTCCCTTCGAAAGTTGTGTGTTTAGTCATCTTTTTAGAGCTCTTTTCCTTCTCAACTCAAGTTTGAGTTTTCTTCTTCAAATCCCCTTTGAATTCGAAAATTGGAAGGGCCCGACAAGGACATTCAACGGTGGGGACTTGTTCGTCAAAGCATGGTGGAGATGCTGGAGTCAGCGGTGAGACCAGATGGCCGGCAGTGAAGCTTAGCTCTGGCTGGTTGTGTGCGCGATGTGGATGAATCCGTATAGAACCCGTTTCAGGTTCTGCTTGCGTGCGGCTAAGGGAAGGCCTGACAAGGGCATTCGACGGTGGGGACTCGTTCGTCGGGGCATGGGGGAGATGCCAGAGACTGCGGTGAGGCCAGATGGCCGGCGGTGAAGCCTAGCTTTGGCTGGTTGCATGCATAGCCGAAGGAGGTCCAAAGGACATTTGTGTGATAAATGGGTGCTCTTGTGTGAAATTCAAGGGGCAATTTTAGGTTTATGAAAGTTAAACAATAATTACTATTTGTTACTATTTAAATTGGGATAGATGCTTTTTAAGTATAAAGATATATGAATTTATCTTTCAATCTTGAAAAAAAGTAAATTCCACCTTTAAAAAGTATATAAAAAACTATTTTTTATTAGTGGATCTATTTTTTATAAAGGACTTACATGAAATTTTTCTATTTGAAATTTGTACTTAACAAGACTAAAAAATATTATTTATTTAAAGTATGATTGTATAAAGAATTATAAAAAGAATTGAGTCAGTATTTTTATTTCATAAATATCTACAGCAGCTAGTCCAACACCATAACAGAGACGCGTGCAAAAAATACCCATAAAGTCATGATAGTCCAACACCAAAACAGGCTAAAGCTAAAAAGAATCCAACTGGGCCTTTGCTTTGGATCCACCCCAATGAGCTCCATCCTGCAACAAATTTGGCCCAATCTTAAAATCCGGCATCAGGCCCAAAAAGCCTAGGTTTGTTCATGTATTAAAACCAGAAGGAGCTCTAAAACTGAGGAATATAGAAAATTATTTTATTATGTTATTTCTTCTGTAATTTGGAGGTTAACTTACCAGTGTACTTGCTTCTCACAGTTGTACTTCAAACAAAAATGAACTTTGAATGGATATGTTCCCTAAATTTATTCTGTTTAAATTTAAAATTCATCTCATCTTATTATATCTTCATTATTATAATTTTTTTCAAATCTCATATATTTTTTTAAAATTTTAAAATAATAATAATATTAAAAAAATTATTTTAATAATATTTTATTTAACTTAAAAAAATTTATTTGAACTCACTCTCTAAGTCATATCTAGAGACTAAATAAAAAATGCAGTAACCAAAATGGGGCTATCGAGGTTTTTGGAGAAAATGAAAGATTTTTCGTGTGTAGTTTTCAAATTTTCGATAATTAAAAAGAGAACTGAGACATGCCACGCTGTTACGTATTGCAGACCATGTAAAAGGTGAGAATCACTAGCATTTTTTTTTTTTGATCGTGAGTATCACTAGCATTATTCTTTATAAAAATAGTATTGATATTCACACAATATATTTTAAGAAAATATTTTTTATTCTTATTTTGAAATCTCTAATTTTGTTTTATTTTAGTTTTTTTATATAATTTTTAAGTAAGTATTTTTAAATAATATTATATTTTTTTATATTTTTAAAAAATATTTTAAGATATTAAAAAAAATTAAAAAACAAATCGAAAATGCAATAGGAATTCCAAAATGGAAATCCCTAGCATCCCCTATATTTTATAAAATATATTTTAAAATAAAGATATTTGTATAAAGTAGTATTACTATTACAAAGTATTTTATAAAAATATCTTTTATTTTAAAACATAATTGTGTTAAATATTATAAAAAGTGACGTATATTTATCATTTTCTTATTAATATTAAACGTTGAGGAACAACGTCTTTGACTAATTTTGAAAAAGTGTACAGAATTTCAATAAGAAATTTTTTACGAATATAGATAATTAAAATAAAAACAATCTTTCAATCCAATGACGAAGCCACGTTGTTGGGGGGCCGGGGCGTTTTAATGGTCCCCCCGCCTACCTCATGGCCTCATTCCTACTCTCTCTCTCTCTCTCTCTCTATATATATATATATATATATATACTAGGTGATAACTACGTGCAAAGCACGTTTGCCTAGTTTAATTATTCGATTTTTTAAAATTAATATTTTTTTATTAAGAAATAAATTTTGATTAATAATGTAATACTTTTGGATAAGTAAATATAATTTTTAACATAAATTTGACAGTTACTCATAATTAAATAGATGATAAGTAATTACATATTTTCATATATTATAAAATAACAACATTAGTAAAAACAATAAGATGGTCCCATAAATAAATATAGCCAATAATTTTATCAAATTTGTTTAAGATAATTTTGATGTAATCTTTTAAAAAAAGATTAATTTAGCATTTGATATTTTCATGGTTTTAGGACATACCTCCTTTGCAAGAAATAATAATATATTAAAATATTTTAATAAAATGTTTTATATTATATTATATTCAACACTATAATAAAATATCATTATCAATGTTTAAATAAGAAATACTGTTTCTTGCCAGTATTAAAGAGGTTGGGAACGTTGTTGCTATTAGGCATTAGGTTAATTTTCTCTTCAAGATTATATATTTTAAAATAATTCTATGATGATGGTCCAGCATTATCATTTATTTAAAATAATTTATATTATAATTTGTAATATGAGTTTTCAGTCTTAAATATATAATTTTTTTTGAATATATATGTTAAATTAAATATAAAATATATACAATATATTAATTACATTTATAGGCTATTTTGATATGTGGATAAATTAATTATTCTATATATAGAATATAGTGTATTTTATTCTTAATTATTTTACTAAGATTTATTTGTTATTTTTAATACTTTTATTTGTTATGTGGATAAATTAATTATTCTATACACAGTAAATTAATTATTCTATATACAGTATATAGTGTAATTTTTTAATTCTTCGTTTTGGATTCTAATTTTTCTTATTGTTTACTTAATTTTTTTATTTTTTATTTATTTTCTGGTTATATATATCATCCAACGAAATTTTTATTTTAATTTAAATTGTCTTTATTATTTTTTTTTAATCTTATATATAATGTTTACCAATTTCTTATTTAAAATTTGTATTTTTGTATTCTTTAGTCGTTTCTTTTTTAAGACGTGTCTTTAAAAAAAAGTTTAGAACATACCTCTTTTGCAAGAAAAAATAGATAAATTAGAATATTTGAATAAGATGTTTTATATTATATTATATTATATTTAATACTATAATAAAATACAATTACCAATATTTAATCAAGAAACACTATATTTTGCCAAAATTAAAGAGGTTAGGGCCATTGGGCATTAGGTTTAATTTTCTCTTCAAGAGTATATGTTTTAGAGTAATTCTATGATGATTGTCCAACATTATAATTTATTTAAAATAATGTTATATTATAATTTGTAATATGAATTTCTAATCTTAAATATATAAATTTATTTGATCATATATGTTAAATTAAATATAAAAACATGTATAATATATTAATTAGATTTATTGGCTATTTTGATATGTGAATAAATTAATTATCTATATACAATATATAGTATATTTTAATCTTAATTATTTTACTCAGATTTATTTGTTACTTTTAATACTTGTTATTTTACTTGTTATTTTAAAATTAAATATAAAACATATATAGTATATTAATTATATTTTATATTTTATATTATTATGTTCTTTAAATTTTTTTTCCTTACTCTGGCCTTTCTGTGTGTATATTTATTATATTTTTTAATTATGCTATTATTTTAAAGAAATGATATAATTTTTGAATAAATAAATTATATAATTTAAATTTTATATAAAATATTATAATTCGGGACATGAAATTTTAATATTAAATATGTAAATTTATTTGATCATATATTTCAATTAAATATGAAAATATATAATATATTGATTATATTTATTGGCTATTTATTTATTATTATTATATTATTAATTTTTTTTCCAATACTCGATTTGGGCTTTTTGGACCCATTTTTTACTGGGTTTGTTAGGCCGATATCGTTTTACTTTATTCAGCCCCCCAATAGCAAAACGACGTCGTTTTTGGCGTGATATAAAAGGAATGCCTAGGGCTTCATCACATTCCCCCTGCGCCACTTCCTCTGCCCTTCTTCTCTTCTTCCCCCTACCAAAACCCTAACCCGTAAGTCCCCCTGCATCGCAACTTTTCGCGTTCGTCTTTTCATCTCCAACCTCATCTCAAAACAGCACAGCATTTCTAGTTCAAAACAACATCTATGGTTATGTAGCTCAAAATCGCACACTTCCCTCTCATCTTCATCCTCGTTCCATCTGTTCCCTGATATGGACCTATGTATCTTCAAAACTCACCTTAGGAAGCTCACCTTCGAAATCTCAGAACGTATAGTCGATGGGAGATCATTACTGATATAGCCAATAACATATAGTCGAAAGCTCAAGCTCACCTTCAAAATCTCAAATGTCTTTTTCTCGTTGTCTTCAACTTCTTTTTCTTCCCGCGAAACTTAACCCTAATCATCGAAATCCCTTTACATCTGAAACCCTAACCCTAATCCTCACTCTAAAGTCAACCCTAACATGAACCCATTTATGAGCTTTGCAACACTTTTTGTCTCTCTCTCTCTATATATATAAATATATCAAGAACAAGCTACGAGAATTGGCTTCAGCCCAAAGGTATTTCCACTTTGTTCTACTCACCTAGATTTATATTTTCTTAGTTTATCCTAACATGTTGGCCTCTCACTTCTGCAGGCAAGTCAAGGGGTCAACAATTGGCCTAGGAGTTATCTGTTCTTTATCTGATTGGAATTGGTAATTTTTTTTAGGTCTATTTTCCTTCTTGTAATCTTATATTAACTGATTGTTGAGTTTCTTTATTTGTTTAGTTCTATTTAGACTTTTCTGCTCTTCTAGCATTAATATCATATTCTTGATTTGAGCTTTAGTGCTTGTATCCTTTCAATTTCTTTTGATATGTTATAAATTCTTGTTATACGTTAGGTTTATTTAGATTCCTATACAATTAGTTTTATTAATCTGGTAGGAAGGCTAATAAAATCCATGTGTTGCTTATGTATACATACTCTCAAAGGCCAGAAAATCTTATCATCTGTAGTGTACTATGATTTGTTGCTTGCACATTGCACATTCTTTTATTAAATTTGCAGTTTAATGTTATTCTATACTTCATTTATATACATGCTCAGAGATACAATTCTTTGACTAAATTTATATGCTTCTTTATTCTATACAATTTTTGAAGAACTGTTTTTTATTTTTTTACAAAATCAAAGAATTGAAACAAAAAAAAAAAAAAATTAATTTGAAGAAATTAGAACATAGAAGAACTTCCAAAAAAACAAAATTAGAACATGTCATAAATTAAAATAGAGATTAGTACATGTCATAAATTAGAACAGAAGATGGAATAAAAACAAAAATTAGTTTAAAAAATCAGAACATGTCATAATTTAAAACAGAAGATGAAATTCCACACAAAAAATAGATTATTTATTCCAATGCATATTAAAAATAGTAGATTAAGTTAAGGAAAATATATATATATATAAAAAAATCAGAATTGAAGAAATTATAAAATAGATTAATACACATCAACTCCTTCAACCAAGATAAATTTGAGTAGCTTCCAACAGCGCCAAGATCAACACAATTTGAAGAAAAAATAGATGAAATTTTTGTATAGACCATATAACAACAGAAGATGAAAATCTGAACCAATGACACAATCCAATCTCGCTGGTTCTGATTGGAGACTATTTTTGAGTAATATTGAAGTGATGGAAGCACACAACGATAAAATGTAAACAACAGTGTAGACAGATTTCATAGAAACTTCCCAGTTTACTTTTTATTTTTTTTAATACTTTTGTACCCAACTTACACATTCAATCAAAAATTGATGATAAGAAGAGAAACCAGCCATTCTTCTAAATACTTTAGACAAATTCATTGATTTCTTTTAACTATATATTCCTGTACCTAGCTTACAAAATTAAATTAGAAGATGAAATTAAAACAGAATGAAAATGAAATTAGAATAACAAACAAAAAAAGGGAATGTAGATGAAAACATAAATTAGTAAACAGAAAACAGAAATAAAAATGACTACATGTAATAAATTAAAACAGAAGATGAAATCCCACAAGAAATTATTTATTTTTTCTAATGAATATTAAAAACAGAAGATGAAGTTAAAAACAAAAAATTCCGGAACCTAAATCACGAAGACAGGGATCTTTCGGATTTTCTGTGGAGTTCCATACGGTTCACGTGTTCTCCCTTTTCTTCTTCTCGATTTGCTCATGCCTGCTGTAATGCTACTCGTTCATTGTTCCTACAAAATCTCATTGCAGTGCTACAATGGCAACTCTTATGTAGTTTTTTTTTAAAAAAAAAAAAAAAATTGTCAGTGCTTGTTTAATGGGCATTTTGCAATTTAATGGGTATTTTTCTGGTTTTATACGTTTAATGGACGCTTTGTGTTCTGAACCTAAGCGTGAATGGAACTTGAATCCAGAAAAGCAGGAATTGAATGAATAAACACTATATTTAATGTCTAATTGAGTAAATACAATGAATAAGAGCATGCATGCATGGCAGATGGATGGACACAAATTAATGGAGTCTGTACGTTATTTAGATGATTTTAAAATGCATGCATATTTGAATTATCAATTCCAGTAGAGCTATTAAGTAGACGTAAAGCAGGATAATAAAATTAAAAATTTGAATGATCAATGCCAATGGAGGTAATAAATATTGTAGGGACGTTTTATTAAGAATTCGAATTGAGGGCAACTAAATGGACGCTTTAGTAAGCAAGACAGACGTGAAGAGGACATAAATTCTTCTTTTAAAATTATTAATCCAAATGCATGTCTCAATTGAAACGTGTGTGCTTAATGAATTTTAATTCAGTTTTTAATTAATCAATGCAGCCGGAAGAATTAAATGTTTAACAGAAGCATTAAAAAGTTTTAAGAAATTTAACAGAGTTGTTAAATCAATACTTTTCTGTTAAATAGGCATATTATATATAGAAAAATTGACAATTGGCTGTTAACAAATCTATTAAAACAAGAATTTCTGTTAGATAGGCTCTTTATATATATAGATAGATATATATATATATAAAATATCTTTTTTTAAAAAAATAAAAAAATAAAAAAATAAAAAATATATATATTTTTTTATAATTTTGTAAGATAATATTAATTTTATTTTGTATTGATCTCCTCTTTAAAAATTATTTTAGTCTCATTCTACAAAATTAATCTAATTTAAAAATAAAATACATCTCATATAAAATAAAATGATATAATAACATGATGACATATTTTTATTATAAAAAAAAAAAAAAAGTTAGATGATTTCTAATATATTTTTATTATGATAATATATTTTTATGATATTATATACTTTTTTTAATATATAAATTATATTAAATATATTTTATTTTTATTTTACATTTTATTATCAAATTATTTTATATTCTATAAAAAATTATATATAAATAAAATAAAAAATTATTTTATATATTTTATTTTAATTTTATCTGACACTTCTTAACGCAAATTTCTAACTCAGTCATTATTACAATCTAATGGATTCTAAAAATTTATTTGTATTCAAGAGGATTTAAATTTTAAAACCCAAAAAAAATACCCCAAGCCCAAAATCCGGTCAAATAATTTCTGCAAAAAGATCATAGTTACGGCAATTCCATTGACTTACATTTTTGTTTTGAGTAATTTTATTTTTAAATACGGCGGGTTTTAACTGGGATCTAATGGATCTCGCATAATTGTAAATTTGTTTTATTTTTTTTTTATCATTGTTAAATATTTTTTAAAAATTTAAAAAAAAATCACAATACTATTAAAATATATTTTTTTAATCATTATATAATTTTTTTTAAAAAATTTAATCTTACAGTCGAGAATAACTGTTTTTCCCGGATTAAAGAATAATTCTATTTGATATCTTCAAATGCAATACATTTCATTAATTTTTTTTTTATAACAAGTATGTGATTTAAGAATAATAAATAAAACAATTTAACTAGTTTAATAAAAATAAAATTTATAATATAAATAAAAATAAAATTTATAATATAAAATAAGATAATAAATAGCATTTCTCTTGAACTAAAAGTGCGCCGTCACCTAGAGAGGAAGTGGGCTAGTTTACACATTAGCTTAGAAGCTAACCTTCATTGATTTCACTAAAATTGATTTTTGAGTTTTAGTTCTTCCCCAGCATTTTAGGGCATTCTTGCAATATACTAAATATATTAAGAGTATTGATATTTGTCTTATTAAATTTTATCATTAAAAATTTATAAAAAAATATAAATTTGTACATATAATAAATTTTTTTTATCATATTTGATCAAAAATAAAGAAAAGAAAGTAAGAAAAATAGTATAAAAATACTTTTTGTTTAACTTTTAAATGATAACTTATCAAAAATTTCTTTATTTATAAATTTATACTTTTTATTAATTTTTAATAATAAATTTTGATGAGATCAATATCAATACTCTAATATACGTATGTATCAAATATTTTGGATTTGATGCGGCTTAAATCTTGATCCCACGTCATTGATTTTAACCAAAGTTATATGATGCAAGATCTTATTATTTTTTAATCACGTCTGGTTGATATTACACATTTTATATTGAATTTACCGATTAAATAAACAGTCACTCTTTATTTATGGTGCTATTTCGTCACCCATTGACTGTTTAGTATGTTCCTTCAGAGAGAAAAAAAAAAGACTATTACTATGTTCTTTATTTATTTCAATTTATTAGTTAGAGACCAACCTACGAATCTCAAATCTTATTTTTTATATGGCTGTATTGATTGTGATGAGATGTTTTGAATGGTTGGATTGGATCACTTAACTTTCTATTCATATATTTTGTGGTTGTATTATTAATAGAAAAAAAAAGTCTATTCATCATTTTTACATATTATATATTATAAATTATACTTCTTTTTATATATATATATTTTGTCAAATATGTGATATATAAATGATGAATAGAAGAATATAATAAAATTTAAAAAGAATAAAATTAAAAAAATTGAAAATTAAAACAATAAAATTTAAGAAGAATAAAATCAAAAAATTAAAAATTAAAATAAATATAATATATGATGTATTAGTAATAACATTCATAATAAAAATATGCTTTCTTAAAAAAAAATGCAGATGAATTTTCAATTTACAATTTAAGTTTTGATATTTAAATATCGGTGTAAAAAATAATTTTTTGAACTTTCAAATTAGATACCTGTCAAGCTCAAAAAAAAAAAAAGAAAAAAAAAAGAAAGAGATACCTGTCAAGTCCTCGACCTGACACAGAATTTGGTAAAAGGTGTGGACTGAAGGAGCCGAACTCTGAAGAAAATTCCTTTTAGCCCGGTTTTAGATTTAGGTCCGGTTTATTTTCAGATGCGATAAAAATTAAAAAAAATAAAAAAAAAAAATTATTATAAGATATATTTTTAATATTAATTTTATATAAAAATTAAAAAAAATACTATAAGAATTTGAAAAAATTAAATTTTTTATTAAATTTTATATAGAAATTTAAAACAATATAATAATAAATTTAAAATGTATTTTAAATTTTTAATCTCATTTTTAAAATAAATCAGGTTTAGTTGTGAAATAAAATTATTTTATTTTATTTTATTATTATAATTTTTTAAATTATAATTTTTATTTTTTATTTTTTATTTTTTAAAATAATAACAATATTAAAAAGTAATATTTAATATTTAGTATTATTTTATTTAATTTTTAATTTTTATCTAAAACTATTTTGTCTAACTTATTATTGCATAAACCATTTTTTCTTAAAAAAGTTGTAAATTTTCTCCTTTATAGTTTATATCAAGGGTAATGATCAAAACCAAACCCGGCTGGCGGCTTAGCATTTTCCTCTCTCTCTCTCTCTCTCTCTCTCCAAATCGAGCTGCCTCGGTCCCATCGATCATTACCAGATTTGCCAATACCTCTCTAAAACCACATAAATAAGCAAACTCGCTCTCTAAACAGAACATACGCATTGGGTTTTGGAAGAGGGAGACTTGAGAAACGGAGATGTTGAAGGTCTCCTGCAATGTGGGCAATGACCAGATTCACGCCCTAGCCCAATGCGCTTTTCTGGGTCGTTATACTTCCACTCTCCGGAGAAAGGACGCCATTTGGTGCCGGCCACTTCGTAAATCTCCGGTTTCGGTCCGGGCTGTCTTATCGGACCGGAGTGGAGCAGGAAGCTCCAGCGGCGTCTTGAATTCGGACAGGGTGGTCGGATCCGGGAGCCTGGCGGACCGGTTGAGGTTGGGAAGCTTGACAGAGGACGGATTGTCTTATAAGGAGAGGTTCATAGTGAGGTGCTATGAGGTTGGGATTAACAAAACCGCTACAGTTGAAACCATTGCCAATCTCTTGCAGGTTAAAAACACATCATATTTTGTTCAAGTGGATTTTGATTTAATTTCAATTTTTTTATGGTGTTATTGGACATTTGATGTCTGGGTTTGTTGGTGATGTTATCAATAACGTGCATGTCCAAATGTGCGTCTCAAGTTGTGAAGGTCGTACGTAATTTCTTTTTGGGTCTTTGTCAACTGGGTATTGTTGGGTCTTTTTAAATCTTGCAGTTAAGCAACGGGGTTTGTTTAAAGCTCTCTCTCCATTTATTTTTCATGTTTAAGTCGAGTATCAAATCCATCTATGCTTTTGGCAAAGTTCTGCGTTTTAGCAACTCGATATGTTTCATGGCTTCAACTGGGTAGGCTTCTTTCTTCGTTGTTGATTTGCTCAGACATGTCGCCGTCTGTCCCCATTGAAACTATTGATGCTTGAACATTTTAGCCTGCTTTCAATCATCCGGTCGGGTTGTATACTCGATGGATATTAACCTCTGTATTCATTCTCTTGTATACTTCCTGGTGTGTACTTGGGCTTTGCCCAATTATGTTGTTTAATACATTTTTGGGATTAATAAATTCTTCTGATACCTCTGCATTCATTTTCTATGCCACCATATGAAAATTGAATTTCTTTCTCTGGTGCTCTCTCTCTCTCTCTCTCTCTCTTGTTATCAACGAGCATGTAAATTCTTTTTTTGGATAAGTGTGAGCATGTAAATTCTCATCTACATTCTGTTTTGTGGTCAGAGCATAACGTTTTTCTAAAAATTGGTAATTCTAATATTAGTTTCCACTGTCTTTGATGCTACCCATATGGTAGATGAAATGTTGATTTTCATTTCAGAAACATTTTAGAAGAATTACCAATTTTGCTAATAGTCATTCATCTATGCAGGGTGTAGAAGTGCCTTTAACCTTAAGCAGAGAATGATTGAACTTTCCCTAAGAATTGCAATATAATAATTTCCTCCCATATTTGTGATGTAGGAAGTTGGAGGCAACCATGCTCAAAGTGTAGGATTTTCCACAGATGGTTTTGCGACAACCCCCACCATGAGGAAAATGCATCTCATATGGGTGACTGCTCGCATGCACATTGAAATCTACAAATACCCAGCTTGGTGAGCTTTCTTCTTCTTTTTGTTTGCTCTGTTTTTAATTTGGAATTCTTACATGATAAGTTTTAAATCAATAAACGGGTCTGTGGGACAGGAGTGATGTAGTTGAAATTGAAACTTGGTGCCAAGGGGATGGAAGAATTGGAACTAGACGTGATTGGGTAATCAAGGACTATGCTACTGATCAAGTAATTGGAAGAGCAACAAGGTACATGTTGAGTTGCCATTTCCTCCTGTGTTTGCTATGCAAGCCATAATTATAAGGGGATATAGACATAGTGGTGATAGAGAATAAGATGGGGGTCAATCCTTGTATGACATGCATCACTAATTTAATCATATTTCACCCATGCTTCCTTTCTCTAATGATTTCGATGGCTATTTTTACCTATAAAAAATTACTCTAATCATGCTTTCAGGAAAAACCTTCTTTCTCTATTCATTGTTATCTATTTTGAATCACTATTTCTCTCTCTCTCCATCTCTAATTTAATCATATTTCACCCGTGCTTACTTTCTCTAATCATTTCAATGGCTATGTTTACCTATAAAAAATTACTCTAATCATGCTTTCAGGACGCGCTCCCCCCCCCCCCCCTCCTCTAAAAGCTGAAGGGTTTAGTCAAAGTGTAGCTTGTTTAATTATTTCATGGTTAACGTGTGTGAATAGAAAGGAGGAACTTCTCTGTTCATACATGTGGTTGATATTGCAAAAGAGAGAAAAAGTCATACGATTTGAACGTTATCATTTATGGTTATAATCATGCATTGCATCCTATGTTAGATTGTTGTAAGACGTAATAGGTAAGTAGTCTTATTTACTGATAAAAAAAGGACGTAATAGGTAATTAGTTTTGCATGTGTAAGAAGGTGGAGAGTCCTTTGATTATCTTCTACTTTGTTGTCAGATTGCTAGGGCACCGTAGGATGACTTTAGTTGGGTAGGAATCCGGATTGGCACGGATCATGCCTAGAAGAATTTTGAATTGTTTTAACCCCTAGGGGTTGGCTCAAGTGGTAAATGCCTTAGGATTAGGGTATGCTCCCCCTAGTTCTAAGGTTTTAGATCCCCTTGGATCAAACAATCTCCAAGGTCCATAGGACTGAAGGATTCTTCCCTTGAATTAACTGAGGTGCACTTGTAGAAAACTCCTTGCCGAGGGCCTGTGTACCCCTAGGATTAGTTGGGATGTTGTTCCTAACACCCGGTGCCGATAAAAAAAGATTGTGGATTTTTTTTTTTCTAAATTTCTGGGAAAAGGATAGTTGGCAGCTGGAAAAATTGTAGTACTGTGGAAGATGGTTCTCATCTGTCTAGAACTTTTATGGATTGCAAGCAGATGATGGAGGAGTTCAAAAACTTTTTTTTATCAATACCATTAAAGGCTTAGTGCATTAATTTTTAATCTCGCAAACTTCTTCAAAAAATATAGCTTGCTTTTCTGCTTACAATTGCCATCATAGAACATATAAAATGAAGCTTGATGAGTCATCATTGACTTTTGTGTGTTATCTTGAATTATGATAGTTCTGAGATTTTATTTCTTGTCATCTCGTTTCTTTTTTCCCTCAATCCACTACAAGTATATATTTTAATATTAAAAGCTTGGAACACCACTTTTCAATTCCTTAGAAACGCTTGATGCTTTTTCTCTCCGTACATCTAAGAAAAAACGATGTCTCATTTCAACGATGCTAAGTTCCCGTTAATGGTGTTTAGGGTTTAGAAAAAGTCGGCTTCCTTTGCTGGTTGATCTGTCTAGAAAAAGTTTTGACTATTGATAACCTAAGAAAGAAGGGGTTGTTTATTATTGATCGGTGCTATATGTGCAAGAATGTTGGAGAATCTGTCAGTCATCTTTTTTTGCACTGCGATGTGGCTACAACTTTGTGGAATGATATTTTCAATAGGGCTGGCCTTGCATGGGTCATGCCATTGCGAGTGGCAGATTTCTTGGCAAGTTGGAATGACTCCCTTGTTCGTGGCGATGATGCTGAAATTTGGCAAATTGTCCCTTTATGTTTGTTTTGGTGTGTATGGTCCGAAAGAAATGGAAGATGTTTTAATAATTGTGAACGTTCTTTGGGGAATCTTAGGGCTTTTTTTGTCAGTACTCTCAATTTCTGGGTTTACAACCTTGTAAGGGATGAGACTTCTTGTAATGCTTTTTTAGCTTGTATCTAGGTTCTTCCCTTTGTACACCTCCAGTGTACTTGTTTTACTTTTATAATAATGTTACCTTTATAAAAAAAAAAAGTTCCTATTAATGGTGGTTGAGTTCAGTGGTGTTTAGCATAGTTCATTTATTGCTTTTTGAGTAGTTGTGTCGTGATGGAGTCGAGTATAAATGTTATCATTGATCAAAAGTGCTTTGAGTTTAAGAAGGTTAATGAAAGGTGGTGGTGAATCACGGAGAGCAGTGTTGCGCTGTGAAACACATTTCCATTGATCAAGAAGGATTGGGGTGGTTGGCTTCCATGGTGAAGGAAAGTGTAGATTACGGGGCCCTTCCGGTTTCCTTATATCATGAAGAAGTGGCTCTTAGGTTTTGGTGGTGCAGAGGCAGTGTAACTCCTATGGGAGTTTCTTCTCTATATCGAAGTTCGGCCAAGTGAAGTGGCATGGTTTGATAGTGATATCGGAAGGGAGGAAGGGGATAAGTTGGAGGAACTTTGGAGATATGCTGAAGGAACTCACTGCAGCCTCCTCTATTTTGGGTGGGGGGGTGGAGGCGGGGGGGGGGGTGTGGGAAACAGAGGTACTAGCCCATGGCTGCCTTCTCCTCTGTCGTAGGGGAACCAATCTTTTTTGTATAAAGAGGCTTTGTCTCGAGCGCCAAAGTATGTAGAGAGGGCAAGCGACTCTTCTGCTTTGATGAATGCACAGTACTGGAAGGAGATGACAGGTGGGTGTTGGGATTGAATATGGAAGCATTGCTGCACGCTTTGGCTAAAATGGAGAAGCAAGTTGGTACTTTACAGTCTAATATGACGTTATTGAAAGGATGCGTTGAAGAGGGGCTAAAGAGGGATTTGGGTTTGGGCCAGGAAGAAGGCCCTTGTAATGGGCTGGGTCCAGAAGCTGGGTTATAGGTGCCCAAGGTTGGGTCAAGTAACAAAGGGCTTATTATGTCTAAGGGTAAGGGGGTTGGCAGAAGTTGGGCCTCAAGTGCCTAAGGTCTGTCCTTAAGTGGCCCAGCGGCCTTTCTAAGGTGGGATCTCAAGAATGGAGGATCAAAAGAAATTAGCTGGATGGGCTCTCCACTGGCAAAAGGCAGTCAAAGTTGCCGATGAGGAGGCCGACGAACTCATCCATCCCTCGGGACACTCATCAGACTCGCGAGTTGTCATTGGTGCCACTGAGAAGTTTAGCGACGGTGATGGTGGACACAGGAGAGGGAGATTTTGAGCCAGAAATGCTGATGGTGGGGTCGTGAGGGTCTGCAGAGGCCGAGATTCAAAGTGGCGGGTCACAAAGCTCAAAGGAACAACCCACGGTGGCCCACATAAAGTTCTCTGTGATTTCGAGGGCCGATTCTACGTCGGCTGTAGTAGAATCGCTGGCACAACAAATACAAACAAAGCCGATAGGTATTGGGGAAGGCTCTCAGGCCATTTCCTCATTGACAGTGGTAGATTCCAATGGTTTGAGGTGTTGTGGGAAGAAGTGCAAGGGTTTTCTTCTCCGTATAAATTTTCTGGGCTGCGACAGGGGGTAGTGAAGCCTATTAACTTCTCATCCAGGCCTGAGGAACTGAATTTCACTCTCTAGTTGGTGAATAAGGAGGCGGAGGTGGATCCTGTACCGTTACGCACTTGTCTCCTTTGCTCACAACAGAGGGTACGACATTGGATTGGGTGATTAAAAAAGTGATGGATCTTCAGGCGTGTGTGGGGGTTACATGTGATAGATTCGAGAAATAATTCAGGGCATTACTTATTGCCATTGAAGAAAAGAAGCTCGGGTGCAATCTTCAAGATCCGCCTTTAGGAAAAACAAAGAATTGAAGCGTCTCGCCTGTTCGATTAACTATGATGGAAGGGAGGGAAGTACTAGCAAGAGCAGAATCAAGGGAAAGACAGTGTTGTTCCATGAAGCCTAGAATTCTTTCTTGGAACATTCGGGGTCTTAATGATCCCAACAAGCGATTGCGGGTGAAGAATCTTTTACGGCATTGGAATTTGGACAGTGTGTTTGCAGGAAACCAAAATGGAGTTCATAGATCGTAGCACCATTGTTAGTATTTAGGGCTGTCCATATGTGAGATGGGTATACTTGCCATCCAAGGGAGCATCCTCCCAGTATTCTTGTCATGTGGGATTTGAGGTTGGTAGCATCTATTGAGGAGTATGTTGGGAATTATGAGGAGTATGTTGGGAATTATATGGAGGATGGGTTTTGATGGGCCTTTACTGGTGTATACGGGCCAAATGTGGACACTTTTAGGAAGATGTTATGGGAGGAATTAGTGGGAGTGGGCACAGCTGGTGGAACTTACCGTGGTGTATTGGGGGTAATTTCAACGTCACTTAGTTCCTAAGTGAAAGATCGGGAGAAGTCCAGTATAGTTAGGCAATGGGCAAGTTTGCTGCTTTTATATTCGATATGAACTTGGTGGACTTACCACTCTTAGGTGGCCTATTTACTTAGCCTAATAATCAGGCTTGGTCTTGTTTGGACAGATTTTTGGTGTCCCCTTCTTGGGAGGCACATTATTCTACTTTGCTTCAAAAGAGATTGGATAGAGTTTGCGTGGGTCACTTCCCCATTGTACTGGATTGTGGAGGCATCCATGAAGGAAAAATATATTTTAAGTTTGAAAATATGTGGCTGAAAATTGAGGGTTTTGTGGAGAAAGTGAGGTCATGGTGGTCCTCGTATTCCTTTGAGGGATCACCAAGTTTCATTTTGGTGGGTAAGCTGAAAGCTTTAAAGAGGGACCTGGTAAGGTGGAACATTGAAGTTTTTGGTCACATTAATGATAAAAAAAGCTGTCCCTTATGGAGGCACTAAGGGGTTTGGAGGAAAGGGAGATGAACACTCCTCTTTCGGTTGAGGACTCTTGTAGGAAATCAGCCATCACTTTGGATTTGGAGAAGGTGCTTCTTATGGAGGAAATCTCTGGAAAACAAAAGTCACAATCACTATGGTTAAAGGAAGGAGACAAATGTACTAAAATTTTCCATCGGATGGCTGACTTTCATTGTAGAAATAATACAATCGAGGTGATTCAGGTGGAGGGACTGATATACATGAATCAAGTTGCCATTAAGAATCAAATTGTTAACTTTTTTACAAATCTTCTTGCTGAAAAAGCCTCTTGGAGACCCAAACTTGATGATATGCCTTTTGAGACTAATGACCAGTTAAGCTCTATGTGGTTGGAGAGTATTTGAGTCGGAGGAGTTTTACCGGGTGATTTGTGGGATGGCCAAGGATAAAGCTCCGGGTCCAGATGGGTTTTCGATGACTTTTTATCATGATTGTTGGGAGATATTGTGTGGAGATATTATGCAGGTTTTCCAGGAATTATACACCTTTGGATATTTTGAAAAAAGCATTAGCGCATCTTTTATTGCTCTTATTCCTAAGAAAGTTAGTGCTATGGATGTGAAAGACTTTTGGCCTATTAGTCTCATCAATGGAGTTTATAAGATCATCTCTAAGGTGCTCGCTAATCGTATGAATACAGTTATGAGTAGCATTATTTCAAAATCTCAAAATGCTTTTATGAAGGGGAGGCAAATTTTGGATTTTGTTTTAATAGCCAACGAGCTTGGATTGTAGAATCAAGGAGGGCATACCCGGGCTCTTGTGCAAGTTAGACATGAAAAAGGTGTATGACCATGTGAATTGGGACTTTTTGTGTTATCTACTTGGGAGGTGCGGATTCGGGGATAGAGTCTACTTTTGGCATGATGCTTGGTGCGGCGAACGGGTCCTAAAGCTGGTTTTTCCTACACTATATGCAACATCGATGGGCAGTGATGGTGTAGTCCACTAGGATGTGAGCTTCTCAAGAGCTACTCATGATTGGGAGTTAGATATGTTTGCTGATTTTTGTGACTCGCTATATGCAACATCGATGGGCAGTGAGACGGAGGATAAAATGATCTGGCTTTTGAATGGAAACAACAAATTTTCAGTCCACTCTTTCTACGAGGCCCTCTTGGGAGTTTCTAATGTCCATAATTTTCCTTGGAAGGCTAAATGACAGTGTAAAATACCATCTAAGATTGCTTTCTTTGTATGGACTACATCCATTGGGCAGATCCTTACATTGGATAATTTGAGAAAACGGGCCTTATCATAGCAGATCGGTGTTTCTAGTGTAAAAGTGATGGGGAATCAGTGGATCATCTTCTATTATATGGTGAGGTGGCAAGGGGTTTATGGAATAAGGTCCTTAATAGGACAGGGTTGGCTTGGGTTATGCCCAGAAAAGTTGGGGATTTTCTGGGGTGTTGGGCAGGTATGAGGGGGAATTCACAAATAGCCGCGGCATGGAGAATGGTCCCTCATTGCATTATGTGGTGCTTGAGAAATAAGAGGTGCCTTGAAGACATGGAGCGTTCTTTCGATGAGCTGAAGCATTTTTTCGACAGTAATTTATTTTCTTGGGCTTCAGCCATCATTTGTAATAGGGGCAATCTGCCTGACCTGCTTGTATCTCTCCCTAGTACCTAGTTGTAACTGGCTTTCATGACCTGCTTGTATACAACTGGTGTACTTTGTTTCTATCAATAAAGTTTACTTTTACCTATAAAAAAAAAATCCTTAGAAACCAATTTAGTTGGGTCACGAGTTATCATGCAGAAACAAATATTAGTTGTACCTGATGTTTCTCTTAATGATTGACGCAATCACATGTGTTAGTCTGACTGTGTGCTAGAATATGGTCATTTAATTATCAGTCTTGATTTTTTTTCCTTTTTATTTGATTGATACTCTCCTTTTGATTTGAATATTACAGTTGTGGAAGCTATTGAACATCTGTTTTCAGATGATTCAAGAACTTGACTTCTTAGTAATACTTGATGTCATCTCTGACTTTTAATGTCTGATATGTCTGTGATTTGAGATGCTTTCTCACAGTTTGACATGTAAACCTTATGTTTCAGCAAATGGGTTATGATGAACCAAGAAACCAGACGACTTCAGAAAGTTAGCGATGATGTCCGGGAAGAGGTTTTGGTTTATTGCCCACGTGAACTCAGGTAGGGGTTTTTGTTTGCTCTTGGCCTAAAATACCATATTTTCTGGCATGCAATGTCATACTTCTACAAGTTTTAAGATGTAGGATGCATAAGGAATACATGCTTTGTTTTAGTAAATGTTTGCAAGATGACATGATTTTTCTTTGCATATTTTATTGTCTTATTGTTGAAACCCTTATTCTCATTTTTGTTATCTGCGTGAAAAGACAAGGTCAGTTTAAGGTAGCTCAACAAATAACAGATACCCGGAAAATATTCATCAATAAATTGAAAATGAAATGGACTGTCTGAAGGGGAGTCTATAGTTTTACAATACGTAGTGTTGAGATGCTATCCTTTCTTCTGTAGTGTTAGTATGAGGTACCAAATCTTGTCACAGTAAAATCTCTTATCCAGCCTTGGAGAAATCAGCTTTGAAAATATGGGGAAGCAGTTGGAACTGCATCAAATCACAAGGAACTTAAAGGGAAGAGTATGAGAAAGAACTATTTATTTTGCTAAATAAATGTAAGAGGAAATTAGGGTTGGATGATGCGGATAAGTGAAATCCTAATCCACACAAAAGGAGTAATATAAGTACGACTGTACAATAATTATTGTTGATACGGTAAGCTGTCTAAATCATTAAAAGGATACTGATTGTTGAACGTTCAAACACATTATCAGACGTTAGCATACAACCGGAGCAGCAATGTTTTTGTGAATTCAAACTGGTCTTTACTATGGCAAGCATTTAATGAAGTGAGTTCTACTTTAATAACAGGCTGGAAAAGTAAAAGAGCTAGGATGCGTGATGCGTCGTGTTTAATTTTATCACATAATTGATGCAACACAAATTCCCACCTGAATACAAAATTATCCTAGCTAAGCCACAACGGATTGAATTTAACACTTTGTTTATGTAAGATATGCATCATAAAAGGATTTGACTTATCACACGCTCAAGCATCCACATGTATTACGAAAGACAGTTTTATTAATACGAATCAAATAAGCAAAGCCCATGTACCACAAGCATCCACAAATATGCCTCTATGTATATATATCTATATTTTTGTTAGTCATACACATATATGCTATATATATATTTTATTAGTCATACACATATATGCCTATATATCCTATGCAGGGCTAAAGTAAATATGTAAAGCCAATGTATGATAAAGTTTGAAAGGGCCAAGGGTTAAGCTTCGAAAGTCCCTTACCACAAGGAAAACACTTTGTGCCCCATTATTCTTCAAATCAGTGGTGTTGCATGGAACCTGTGCCATGCCACTGATTTGTTTTACCTCAACAAAATTCTTTTTGTGTGATTGGAAATGGTCTATGGTGTGATACCCTATATTGACTGATGAGTAAAGGTGGTGTATGGGAAATCTCACATTGCTTGGAAAGAGAAGTTCTTGCTCTTTATAATGATTCTAATAGGGCTCTAATTATATTATTAACTAGTCTTTCTGGAGAATAGGCCCAAATGTGGTTCGGACCTTTCCTTAGGCTGTTACATATGGGGTGAAGGCTAGTCTAATCATACATTACAAGATATAATTGCCAACATGGCTTGAATTGATGATAAAAAAGCTCTCCTTAACTACTAAAAAAAAAAATAAAATAAAATTCTCCCCAATTCTAAAGCTCTAAAACTTATCCTATTATCATTCACCTTATTGACTCTGAGTGGTTCTTTCTTCTCAATAATTGGTCTTGTTTTGGCGTTGCAGATTAGCAATTCCAGAGGAAAATAGTAGTAGCTTGAAAAAAATACCAAAACTGGAAGATCCTGCTCAGAATTCTAAAGTGGGACTTGTGGTAAGATCATCTGGTTCATCTAAATTCTTTAATCAGTTTTCCGAGTCTGACTAGGTTTTTGATCCTTTCAGCCCAGGAGAGCTGATCTGGACATGAACCAGCATGTTAATAACGTCACCTACATTGCATGGGTTCTAGAGGTTAGTAAAAGTTTCCTTTCATAAATAGTTGAGAATTCTTGTTATAATAATGCCAACGCTTGCTTGTTTTCTTGTTTTTAATTGTTGCAATCCTTTTCTAGTGTATTTCTCAACTAAAAGTACTCATATATATATATATATATATATCCGTGATCGTTTAAAGAACCCGAGCTTCACTCTTAAAAAGGATTTTTTATTTGTCTTTTATTTTTTTAGCAATAAATAGATTGTTATGGATACTCCCTCTCTATCTTATAAAGACCATTCATTTTCTCTACCACAGAGCATGCCACAAGAAGTCATTGATAGCCATGAACTGCAAACTATAACCCTAGATTACAGACGGGAGTGCCAACATGATGACATAGTCGATTCACTTACCACTGTGGAACCAGTTGAGGATGCTACAGCAGTTTCTGAGCTTCAAGGAAAAAATGGGTCTGCTGATGTAAAGGAATACAAAGAAGATTTGCCTCAGTTTTTACATTTGTTGAGATTGTCAGGTGATGGGCTTGAAATAAACCGAGGACGCACTGTGTGGAGAAAGAAACATGCCAGATGATTTAATTTGGTCGGCTCCACCTTTTCTAGATCTCAAAAGCTTTTTCTTGTTTTTTGGTATGTTTTCCCCTTTTCTGCTCCAAAGGAATTTTGCTCCAACATTATGCCCTTGTTAGGAGATGGGTTTTAAAACTCATTTCATAATTTATAGAGATTGCCAGCATGGTATACTTCAAATTATTGGTTAGATTGAGCAACACGAAGATGTGCTTATGATTATTCATGCACTCTCGAACTCAATGAATCGATTGTATATTTTAATTTTATGCCAACATTTTCCTATTTCTTTATTATAAAAGCTCAATGTTCCTAGTTTGTTACAGATCTTGGAAAATTTTGGTAAGAATAAACATCCATTCCATGGCTGATTTCAGAGCTTAACCGTCCCAAGTTTCGAAACACAATTTGTATGGTTTGAAATTTTCTTATTGTTTGGGCGTCGGAATGATCTGCCTCACTGTCAAAGATGGATACTTGTTTGGCCGCCTTTGTTTTTGCAGATGAGAAAAGATGTGTTGAGATAAAAATTAAAAATTAAACAAAATATTGTTAAGAATATATTTGTTAATATTATTTTTATTTTAGAATTTGAAAAACTGAATAGTTTATATCATTTTGTGTAAAAATTTAAAAAAAATGTAATGATTAGATTAAAATGAGTTGAGAAGTTTCTTGAATACAAACAAGATCTCAAAGACTTAGGAAGTTTTTTGGGCTAATTGGTGGGGACTCATAATCTGAATTAGCAATCCTAAAACCGAATGGGTTGAATTTTTTGCTTTCTTGTGATTGTGTGGATGTTGAATTGAGATGAATTGAGTTGTTTATGAATAATAGTAAGTTGAGATAGTTGAATAAATTTTATGAGGTCCACCTAAGATGAAAGTAATAGCTTTCAAACAGAAGAAACGTACATATGCGGTAAGCTCATAGCCTGATTGATTGATTATTCGTCATGAAATCAGGCCATAACAGAATTCTATCTTCAGCTGCCTAAATTTTCCTTTAATACTAAGGGTTTTTAACTTGCAAGCAATCCGAACATTCCATTTTAGGAGCAAAATATCGATTATTGCCTTTTTCATTCTTAATTACACTGATTGATATGTCATTAAAGAAATCATACGTGCATGTATGGCCCGTGCAAAATTAAATAGCTATATATAAATAAGGCCATGAGCACTATAGTGAATGCAGCTCTATATATAGTTAAGAGAACATTGAAATAGAGATTACTATATATGGAGAAGACAACTTATAAGGCATCGCTCTTTCTCCTTCTTGTTCTTCTTATGGGGTTTCTGATCACTGGTACTGAAGGAGGAAGGAATCTGGCACCAAAGAAGGATCATGAACTGATCTACAACACTAAAAAAATATTGGGATTTTCAGGATGCTTCTTTCCTGGTGCTGGTATTCCTAAATTCCTGGATTTGGTGGCCCAGGTGGAGATACTCCCAAAGCTGACATTCATGGAGGTGGAGGCAATTAATCTCCTTAGAACGGTTTCCCTTATATATATATATATATATATATATATATATAATGGTTTGCCTTCAAAAGTCACTGCAAAAAAACTGTTTATTTGTGATGAGTTATTTCCGACAAAATGATTAATTTTTGTTAAAAATGAGTGTTTTCATCGTAAATAATCTTTTTCATCGTAAATAGTCCGTCACAAATGTTTATTTTCTTGTAGTGTAGTAAATAAATAAGCTGAATCTTGAATAATGGTTTTAGTGGCCTCTATATATATATGCAGGTTGTTCACTCATCATGTACTCTTGATCTCTATATATATCATGTGCTCTTGTTTCCCTCTCTTTGCGGCTAATGATCTCTCTCTCATGAGTGCGCGCACCTACAAAAGAATTAACTAACTAGTTTTGATCAAGGAAGTTAGGGCAACATATATTCATGCCATTTTATCAATATTAGTCATTGACTTGCACGCTCAATGTGCCAGGATAATTACCTAAAGAATAGTTCTACGTACAATCGTGAAGTGCGTAAACACTTTAAAAAATAGTAGAATTTACTATTAAAAAATTAATTTTTTCGTGAATTTCATGTTTTTCAAAACAATTATGCGACAGCTATCCAATTCACGGTTGCATAAATATTTTCTCATAAAATAAATAGATAAATCTCCTGTGGTGTGGAGTTGAAGTCAATGGCATGCTGGTTTTAAGTAACTCAAGGCACTTATTTTCTTATGCAATGTTAGTCTCATGATAGATAACGACATTAATAGTGATGCCTTTTATCAATCCTCTAATTGATCATGAGCCACATCATATGTTATTTAATGGATTTTCATATCATATTGTGGACAAGTAGTTTTCTCTAATCTCTAGTTTCCATTATTTGATTTGCATAACTTATATAGTTTCTGTAACAGACATGTACCATTTATGCGTGTTTACACTGCACATGCATGTATGTTTGGGGTTGGATGCTAATTCTATTATTTTATTGGCAGGGAGAGAAATGTGACAGTATCACCTTCACCACCAAGGGAGCCCACAGTTATATGTCCAATTTGTAGGTACCCAATAGTTAAGCCAGTGTCAATGAGGTGTGGTCACATATTCTGTACGGCATGCATAACGGCTGTGTAATTCGCCAGCAAAATAATTGCCCCACTTGTAGGAGACGCATCACAATAAGTGGGCTCAATAGACTCTACCCGACTTCAAGCAATTGAGGCTGAGACTTTATATTTGGTTGTGTAAGTTTTCTACAGTGCTTTATATCTTTGAATTCATAGCATTAGTACAAGTTTACAATACATTAGAAATGAAATCAATCTTGTAAATAACAAACTGCTTATGTTTTAAAATCCGATTTTGGTTAACCAGAAGCCAAAACAATTGGTTCCCTTTCCTTCTCAGTCAGCAGCAGTTTGTTTCAATCCTGTTATATAGGTAAACGAGCAACACTATTAGTAGTTGTGGAAGAACGAGTGTTTGCTAAATCAACAAACAGAGTCTATGGTCACAAGCACCATATCGTATTTTATTGTCATGCGTGTGGTGATTGTGAGTGTCGTGTATGGGTGAGTTTTCTATTTTATTCATGTCATTATCATAGGGCACAATGATATGATACTCCCCGGAATCATCAGGTTTTGGGTGAAAACATGCTTGGGAAAATAAAGTTCCAAGTAATTAGCACCCTCAACCCCTTTAAGAAAAGAAAAAAAAAAAATACAATAAAAGTCAATATTTGTCAGTACACTAACACACCCTCCAACAAACCATTGTATTTTTTTACTTGAAGGGGTTGAGGGTGCTAATTACTTGGAACTTTATTTTCCCGAGCATGTTTTCACCCAAAACCTGACGATTCCATGGAGTATCATATCATCGTGCCCTATGATAATGACATGAATAAAATAGAGAACTCGCCCATACACGACACTCACAATCACCACACATGACAATGAAATAAGATATGGTGCTTGTAACCATAGACTCTGTTTGTTGATTTTGCAAACACTTGTTCTTTTAGACCTACTAATAGTGTTGCTTGTTTACCTATATAACATGATTGAAACAACTGCTACTAACTGAGAGGGAAATGGAACCAATTGTTTTGGCTTTCTTGTTAACCAAAATGGGATTTTAAAACACAAGCAGTTTGTTATTTACAAAATTGATTTCATTTCTAATGTGTTGTAAACTTGTACTAATGCTATGAATTCAAAGAGATAAAGCACCGTAGAAAACTTACGCAACCAAATATAAAGCCTTAGCCTCAATTGCTTGAAGGCAGGTAGATTCTATTGAGCTCACTTATTGTGATGCGTCTCCTACAAGTGGGGCAATTATTCTGCTGGTGAATTACAGCCGTTATGCATGCCATACAGAATATGTGACCACACCTCATTGACACTGGCTCAACTACTGGGTACCTATAAATTGGACATATAACTGTGGGCTCCTTTGGTAGTGAAGGTGATATTCTCACATTCTCTCCCTACCAATAAAATAATAGAATTAGCATCCAACCTCAAACACACATGCATGTGCAGTATAAACACATAAATGGTACATTCATGTCCGTTACAGAAACAATATAAGTTATGCAAATCAAAATTGAAATCAAATAATGGAAACTAGAGATTAGAGACAACTAAGAGACTTCTTGTCCACAATATAATATGAAAATCCATTAAATAACATATGATGTGGTTCGTGATCAATTAGAAGATTGATAAAAGGCATCACTATTAATGCCGTTATCTATCACGAGACTAACATCGCATAAGAAAATCAATGCCTTGAGTTTCTACAAACCAGCATGCCATTGACATCAACTCCACAGCGCAGGAGATTTATCCATTTATTTTATGAGAAAATATTTATGTAACTGTGGATTGAGTAATCGCCACCCAACCGTTTTGAAAAAAGTAAATAAAATATGGACCTACATGAAAAAAATTAATTTTTTAATAGTGGATTTCAATATTTTTCAAAGTAGTTACGTGGCGGTTACACACCTCATGATTATATGTAGAATTACTCTTATTTTATTGGCATTGGGTATCGGAAAACAGCGTCCCAACTAATTTTAGGAGTGCACATGGAGTTCTGTCCATTGACCCTTAGAGATTGTTAAATGTTTGCACCTAGTGGAAACTATAGGAGATTTATTTCACTAGCTGCCCGTCTATATGTGTCATTTTATATGCTATAGAACCATTTCCAAACGGATTAGTATCCATGCCAAATGTGGCACAACAAGGCTAGTAACACAGGATACTTGCCAGGTACAAGTCAAGATGTGTGATTAGAAAATACACATTCCAACTTTGATATGGATTGAACTGGGAAGTGATTTGTCATCCTATGGCCTTTGGGTCACGTGGCGTGGCATTAGCAGCCCATATAACAGGTTAGCCATCGTAAGCGAGTGAATTAATTTCCAGCAAAACAAAAGTGCTAATCTAATGTCGTTTCACTATTTCAGAATGCAATATCTATGCGATTAGCTCGACCGCCCAAGTAGATAACTAATCCCCCACCCCACCCCCAAGTTCTACCATATTATATTTATCGTAACCTAGAAAGTTGTACTAGGTCCATGGAGGAAATATGAGACTTTTTTGTACTCTCTTTGATCCAATGGTTTTATGTTATTGTACTAAAGGGAGGAATTGTTCATAAATTTTTTTACTACTTTCAGTTTGCTAAAGTGTAAATAGGTCTATTTTTATATACTTTCTGTGTACATGAACTTTGCCTAGTTGCATTTGATCAATAAAGATTATTATTTATAAAAAAAAAAAAAAAAAAAAAAATTAGTACCAACTAGGGTTGCAAACGAACAGAGCTGCTCGTGAACAATTTGAACTCGACTCGTATAAACTCGATTCGAACTCGATTTGTTTAATAAATGAGTTGTTCGTGAGCACTAATATTGGTTCGAATATTAAACGAGTTAAACTCGTATAATCTCGATTCGACTCGTATAAATTCGATTTGTGTTCGTGAATAAGATTCGTATAAACTCGATTCGACTCGTTTTGAGCTCATAACAATACTTGTAATATTTCTATATACATATATATAATCTTGCATATATTCTTACATATATTCTTTTATTATATATATTTTATGTGTTATATATATTATTTTTGATATTTTGTATAAGTAATATATTTTGTTACTTTATGTAGAAGTAGCATTTTATTTCTTTACAATAATAATGTATTAAGTTTACAAAAAAATTATTGAGTCAAATATTTATAAAGGGTAAGAAACTCGAGTAATTACTCGACTAAGTTCGGCTCGTTCGTTAAAGAGTAAAAACAAAGGTCGACAAATAACTCGATTCGACTCGAGCTCATCTTTGATCAGCTCGAATTCGACTCGACTCGGCAAACTCTCAGCTCGACTCGACGACTCGACTCGACTCGAATTCGTCTTTGATCGGATCGTTTGCAGCCCTAGTACCAACCCAAGGAAGGCCCAAGCCATAGCTAAGCCCATTATTCAAAAGAACTTGAACCAATCACACAATTTGGGCCCTTGGGGTATTAGACAAGTAAGAATGCGCATCAGTCACCAGTTAAAAAAAACTCCAAGCATTCAAACCCTAGCTACAGCTGCAACGTATCATAAAAAAAGGTAGGATTGGGTCAACCCAGCAAATTAATATCAAATAAATGCAAAGCTGGAGTAACCAAAACATATGATTAAAAAGGAGTTCAATTTTTTCATTTTCCTTTTCTTTTAATTGGTAAAAGGAGTTGGGGATTTTTTAGCTTGACGAGTATTTTTTTCTTCTTCCATCTTCAATTCAATACCGAACCAATGGATCTGAATGCCACACCTACATTGATTTAACTCAAGCATGTTTAGGTGCAGTAGTAGATCAGTCACATTTAACTATAGTCATAAGTTCCCCCACCCCTTGAAAAGAAAAATGAATTTGTAGATGTCTTCATTAAGCTTGAAGCATTCCAGTCTGATGAGTATACAAAAATTCAGCCGAAGAAAGCAACTTACCACAACTCAAAAACTCGAAGAATTATTTTCTTTTTGACCTGAGTCGAGTTTTTTTTTTTTTTTACTTATCTACTAAATAAGGAGTTTACAGAATGAAATTTCTCTGACCAGTTAAAGTAACTAGGAGTGTCAGTTTTTGGTCATTTGTTCTTTCGTAGAGGCATTGTTGCTGCCCTGTTGATAGATAAGTTTCGTGCAAGTCTTTCTTTAAAAAGAAAACAAATTGTTTTGGTATTTGACTGTATACTATATAAAGAAAACTTCGAAATATAACTCTTTTAAGAATCTCTCTTATCCTATCCCTCTCTCCCTCTCTCTCCCTCCGCTGTTTTGTTCTACCTCCAAGCTTTGATTCCATCTCTTCTTTTGTTCACCTCCTCCACCCTCTTCTCATCTCTTCTTCATCTTCTCTCCTCTTCCTCTACTTTTTCTTCTTGAAGCTTGTGACTGTTAGACACCTTGTGAGACACTCATGGCCACAACGGCTTGAGGCCACGGGTGACTGAATTTGCGAAGAGACCACGACCGTTTGTGACCATGATTTTTTTCGTATTTCCACCACCGAGGGTCCATGCCTTGAGCCATAGGCCACAACGTGGCTGTGGGTCTGCTTAGAAAACTACGGCAACAACAGAGTCATGAATTTCTATATAGACCCATGGGCACATCGTGGTCCATTGTCAGGGCTCGGGGGTGCGGATAACATCCCTATTCTACATCACATACTATTTACATGTTATAATTTAATTTAGAAAATTTTTTTGAAAACTCAAGTTTAACAAATCAAATCTGGTTATTTAAATGATGTAGTTAATTTATTCTATACATTGGCTTGGTAATAAACTCTTTAATATATTATTCTACTTTAAAAATAAAAAAATTATTCATCATCATCTACACCATACACCAATACGTCATTTTTGTCTTTCTATTTAAATATACACATTGATATATATATATATATATAATTGTGTGTTTAAATAAAAGGATAAAAATAATTAATTACCTTGTCAAAAAAAGATGAAGATAAATTACATATTGTTGTGTGGTGTGAGAACCATGACTAGTTATATCGTGTGGGAATGATCATATAGCGTGTATCTTAAAAAATGTGATAGGTCTACAACTTCATAGTTCATACCATCCATTTACTATTAATTTTTTTTTATTTACTTAATGATTGACGAATTGATTATTAGTAAAATTGTATATTTTAAAAAAAAAAAATTAACGATTAAAAGTGAAAAAATACTTAAAAGGAAAATAATAAGAAAAATAGTTTTTTATAACAAGATAATCTTCCATTAATAGAGAAACTCATATTACAGATGAGATTGGTCAAGCCAAAGAAACTGAAAAACACAGAGGGATTGAATCCATCCACATCTCAACATCAGATACCTGCCATGCATAACGAGCCAAGTGGCGGGCAACTTGATTTCCCATGCGCAGAAATGTTGAATCCTATACTCTGCAAACTGCTTGAGCACACGCTGGACTTCTGATAGCAAATTTTCAAGTATAGACATCGATTGTACTGATGCTTGTAAAGCTTCCATTAGAATCAAACTGTCACCTTCTAAAATAATTTGATCGATACCCAGGTATGAACTAAACTCCACTGCTTCAGGTTCAAAAGCTTCCTGCTTTGCCATACTAACTACCATAATCATTGTTCCCGCCTCATCCCTTAATACAACACCTAATTCAGCTTTATGGCAATTATAAGAAGTTGCCCCATCCATATTCAGTTTAAAGAAACCAATAGGGGGAGTCTTCCAAAAACACTGATTGTTCATCCTGGGTATTGGCACAAAAAGAGAGGATGAATATGCATGTTGTATCTCTAAAGCATGAATCACCACCTATAGGGGTTGAGTCGAATATGTTCAATGATCATTTTGTTACGTCTATACCAGAAAGCCTAGGCAAGGAGGAAGATTTTTTTGTCAATCTGTGAATTGTTGCCTTTCTCCAAAATTTCCATTGCAGCATGTTTAACTGAAACAACATGGGTAAGAGCATGATGAGAGGGGTAAGAGCATGAGTTATATCCTCAGTTGGGGAAGCACATAAATCACACTTGGTATTTTCCACTATTTTCCTCCTGTATAAATTCTGCTTTGAAGGTAAACCTTCTCTACAGTCCCTCAATGCAAAGACCTTAATCTTATTAGGAAGTTTCATTTTCCAAAGATGCCTCCACACTTTTTTATCTTCACAAGCTCTAGATCTTTTAGTAGAACCCTGAGTGGCAGAATTCCTCAATAGTTTGTAAGCACTTCTACACTAAAAGTACCATTCCTCTCATACCTCCAACCCAAGTATCATCATGCTGGCCATGACTCAATACTATCTTTAGAATATCAGTAGCAGTTTTTGGATTGAAGAGGGTTCTAACTCTATCCGCATCCCACCAACCTGAGTAAACATCGATCAAGGATTCCCCCTTCTCTGTTAATACTATGTCAGCAGGAGAAGAAAACTCAAACTTCAAAGTTTTATAATCAGGGACCCAAACATCCTCTCATACTCGAGTTGACTTGTCATTTCTAACCTTCATTTGGCAACCACTGATTAGAACTCTATAAACATTCTAGATTCCTCTTAGAGGCGGCTCAATATATATTGTGGTCTTAGGCGATCGTTAAATATATTAAATTTTAATTTAAAAATATAATAATAATAATATTTAAATATTAAATAATAAAATTTTATTTAAAGATTTTGAGATGCAAATATAATATACTTCTTTATAATTGAAATACTTATTTTTATTTAAATAAATAAGGACATCAACATTAAAATACACATCACTTTAATTCTAATTTTAGTATTGTTTAAAAATTTTATACATTTTGAATAAAATCTTTTTAAATAAAAATTTTATATTTAATTTTTTATCAAATTTTTCATCTTTTAAACAAAATATGGAGGCCTATTTGAGATGGGGGGCCTTAGGCAGTGGCTTAATTGACTACCCTTTTGAGCCGGCCCAATTTATTTCCTCTGCAAGTGTAAGAAAAATTATAATGCAAGTCAAGAGAGTAATTAGAAAAATATTTTGCCTTAAAACAATTTATGAAACAAAAAGTACTCATACTTTACGATCGTCCATATCTGTTTGACTAATAAGACAAAGTTAAATAATAAAAAAGTAGTAATCTTACCATCATCTCTTTTTAAAAAAGAACTAGTTCGCCTTAAGTAGTAAGTGGCTACTAATATGTGTTATAAGCAAAATAAAAATAGTAACATGTGTCCATCCTACGGGGTAGAGCCACGTGGACGCAAATCCTCCCTCCTCCATCTGTCACAGTGAGCCTCTCACAGGCCGTCCCACTCACCAGTCCCTATAGCAGTTCTCTCTACAAGATTTCTTCAGCATTTGTATGCATAAGTATTACGTTTGTATGAAACCCCAGGCTGCGAAATCATTCTATCTTGCTTTTGAAAGTCCCGGCATAAAAGTACCTTCTTTTTTAGTTCTTTTTTTCCGTTTAAAAAGTTTATTGTTTGGATTATTTTTTTGTTGTGTTTCTACTATTCCGCTTGTTTTTTGAATTGCATTGTGATAATTGATCATGCTTGCACTAGATTTTATCAACCTTTCTTGGCGCCAAGGGAGTTGGGACTTAATTGTTTGTGCGTTCTTGGTTTCTTTCTGGGTTATATGGAGGGTAGGATTGATTCTTTCTGAAGTTTTGGAACAATAGGGTGTTTGTCTTTGCAAACCAAAAGGTCTTTAGAAAGAAGGCAAAGTTCTCAGTAAAAAAAGTCATCATTTTTCTTTTCCTCCGAATATTGCTGAGATTATTTATACATATATATATTTAAAATGTGATATGATTTTCTAAAGACTTCTTTACGTGCGGAAGTAGAAGTCAAATAATTTCTTTAAAAGGCTATAGAGTTTAAATTAAGAGGATTCTGTTATTTTTCTTAGTTTTATTATTGTTGTGTCCACTTAAGAGTTTGGACCATGTTTTTTTGATTGAAATTGGCTCGATTCGAAATTGATAATTTCTTAATCTTTACATGGGTGGTTCGGTATTGTTGTTTTCTGTACTCATAATTATATGGGTTAGATTTGTGGTACTTTAGAAATATCCGGTTAGGAACTTAAAGGATGGCATGTATGTCACACATGCCATAAAGCTAAACTGTTGGGTCAAATGTAAATATATGATCATGGGACACTGGTTTCATTTGTCGTTGTTGACATTAGGGCTGTTTGCCTAAAAGGTCATCGCATTATCTATGTATTTGTGTAATCCAGTATGTTTTCTTATGGCTGAGTATGTTCCTGAAGAAAAAGTGATATTACCATCTTGATTTATGTTCTTCAGGCTTTTGAATTGGATAGAGACTCGATTTTTCTAGCATTAGTACTCAAGAGGGCAGGGGGGCTCCTGTTAGAGGGAATCATCTAAGGAGGATGGTATTGGCAAATGAGAATTGGGATCCCAATTTAGACCTCAACCTGGCATCACCAAATGAGAATCGGGATCTGGAGGGCCCTTCAACTCAAGTGGAGCATAATGGAACTCGAACTGGCCAGCGAGGGCGGTCTGCACCACCTGTTATGATTGATGTTGAGGCCATCGATGACGATGTTGAGGGCCTCAACAGCGAGGGTCTCAACATCGTCATCGATGACCTCAACATCAATCATAACAGGTGGTGCAGACCGCCCTCGCTGACCAGTTCGAGTTCCATTATGCTCCACTTGAGTTGAAGGGCCCTCCAGATCCCGATTCTCATTTGGCGGTGTCAGGTTGAGGTCTAAATTGGGATCCCAATTCTCATTTGCCAATACCATCCTCAGATGATTCCCTCTAACAGGAGCCCCCTCTGCCCTCCTGAGTACTCATGCTAGAAAAATCGAGTCTCTATCCAATTCAAAAGCCTGAAGAACATAAATCAAGATGGTAATATCACTCTTTCTTCAGGAACATACTTAGCCAGAAGAAAACATACTGGATTACACAAATACATAGATAATGTGATGACCTTTTAGGCAAACAGCCCTAATGTCAACAACGACAAATGAAACCAGTGTCCCATGATCATATATTTACATTTAAGACATTTGACCCAACAGTTTGGCCTTATGGCATGTGTGACATACATGCCATCCTTTAAGTTCCTAACCGAATATTTCTAAAGTACCACAAATCTAACCCATATAATTATGCGTACAGAAAACAACAATACCTAACCACCCATGTAAAGATTAAGAGATGATCAATTTCATACAACCAAAATTTTGAATCGAGCCAATTTCAATCAAGAAAACATGGTCCAAACTCTTGAGTGGACACAACAATAATAAAACCAAGAAAAAATAACAGAATCCTCTTAATTTAAACTTTATAGCCTTTTACAGAAATTATTTGACTTCTACTTCCGCATGTAAAGAAATATTTAGAAAATCATATCACATTTTAAATATATATGTATAAATAATCTCAGCAATATTCGGGGAAAAAAATGATGACTTTTTTTACTGAGAACTTTGCCTTCTTTCTAAAGACCTTTTGGTTTGCAAAGACAAACACCCTATTGTTCCAAAACTTCAGAAAGAATCAATCCTACCCTTTATATAACCCAAAAAGAAACCAAGAACACACAAACAATTAAGTCCCAACTCCCTTGCGCCAAGAAAGGTCGATAAAATCTAGTGCAAGCACGATCAATTATCACAATGCAATTCAGAAAACAAGCGGAATAGTAGAAACACAACAAAAAAATAATTCAAATGATAAAACTTTTTAAACCAAAAAAAAAGCACTAAAAAGAAGGTACTTTTATGCCGGGACTTTCAAAAGCAAGACATAATGATTCCGTTCAGACTGGGGTTTCATACAAACATAATACTTATGCATACACATACAAATGCCGAAGAAATCTTTGTAGAGAGAACTTGGGAACTGCTATATATAAGGTAGGGACTGGTGAGTGGGACAGCCTATGAGAGAGGCTCACTGTGACAGATGGAAGAGCATTTGGACAAGTAATGCCCCCCTCAAAGTTGCTTTCTTCGGCTGATTGGCATCTCATGGGAAAATTTTGACTATCGACAAGCTAAGAAATTGCGGTCTCATCCTAATAGATTGGTGCTTCATGTGCAAACACAATAGCGAATCCGCGGATCACCTACTCTTACACTGTGAAGTTGTAAAGGCGCTAGGAGACGACATCTTTGCTAGGCTTGGTATTGCATGGGTTATGCCTAAGAGGGTGATAGACCTTCTATCATGTTGGAGAGGGATTCAGGGTCACCATCACATTGCCAGTATTTGGAGGATGGTTCCCCTATGTTTAATGTGGTGCACATGGATTGAAAGAAATGATCAATGCTTTGAAAACAAAGAATGATCCTCAGACCGTTTTAGGGCCTTCTTTTACCACACTTTACTTCTTTGGGCTTCTTCTATTGTATTAAATGGAATGTCCTTTAGTGACTTTTGCGCTACTTTCCGTAGCACGTAGCTTGTAACTAGGCTCTTTCTTGTATACTTCTTGTGTACTTCTTGTGTACTTGACTTTGCCTTTTTACGTGAATCAATAAACTTCTTACTTAACAAAAAATTATGAAAAATGAGAATCAATGAATGATAACAAACCTTAGCATTGTCAACGGGATCTTGCCTCCCCCGCGTGCTGTTGTATGGTGTTTCATTAGAACCTGGTACCCTACCCACCCCAATCTGCCTCTCTTCGCAGACTTTGTTAAATATGTGAGTAAAACAACCAGCTGATGTGGGGTTGTTCTCATCCCATTCACCAAATTTTGGAAAAGCAGCACCTTTTTCAGGCTGCCAGATAGGAACCAAAACAGTTAAGGTTTAACAGAACACTGAAGCAGAGTTATCTAAGAGTGAACTAACAAATGATTTCAATTTAAATAGTTTATCTAGTCTCTGTCAAAATATAAATCACTACCTGATAGTTCGGGAAAAAATGGAAAAATATAATAGGTTGTTTCAATTTAAATAGCAAGACTATCAGGATTCATATGCCTCAAATAAAAAACAACTAATCACAGTACAATCTTTCAAACACGCCATGACCAAGCACAACACAAATCCATTCCTCTGGAAGAGCTTTTGGAAATCAAAGGCACCTTTCAAGGCAGCCTTTTTGGTATGAATGGCTTCTTTGAGAAAGATCCTCACTCTAGACAACTTGAGAAAACGTCAAATTATAGTCATGTATTGGTGTTGTATGTGCAAGAAGAGTGGAGAGCCCGTTGACCACCCTATTACTTCATTGTATGATTGCCATGACTTTGTGGAATGAAGTCTTTGCTCAGTTGGGACTAGCTTGGGTGATGCCAAGAAGGGTAAGAGATGTTCTAGCTTCTTGGAGAGGCATTCGGGGGAACTCTCAAATTGCAATAACATGGAAGATGGTCCTAACATGACCATGGTGGAGCATTTGAAAGGAGAGGAATGCAAGATATTTTGAAGATCATCAATGATGAATGGATGAGCTTAGAAACTTATTTTTCAACAATTACTACATTGGTCGATTGTAACTGATTTTCATGGCATGACCTTCCATGAATTTCTTGTATCTCTAAACTAGCACGCTTAGGCGGTGCTCTTGTATATGTCCCACATACTTGGGCTATTGTCTACACTTTTGATCAATATATATTTGTTTACCGATCAAAAAAATTTCTTAAAGAAAAAAAAAACATTTCCCTCTAGACTGAGAAGAACCAATGCTATATAGTTTAAGAGGTAAACTGAGTTTACCCTAAACTTATTTCTTGAGAAAGTAACTTCCTGCAAAATTAAACTACTTCCAGAAATCTACTTGCCAATCTGTATCATTCATTTCTTTCCTTTTCAGCTAGCATAGAATTACCAAATGTAAATTTTCTAGCTTAATAGATTTATGGCAGAAAAATGATGAGAGGAAGAAAATTTACCATTTCATCGCCTCGAGTCTCTGGTTTTCGGTATCTTCCAGGAGTACCATGGCTACCATCATATGACTTTCCTTCTGAAGTGTATGAATTGACCCCACCATCTTTCACTGGGACCTTTTCATGGCTGTGGAGTGGTGAACGCTCAACACTGTACTCAGATCCACCGGGCCTTGCAGGTCTTCTATGGGTTTCATGGCCTCGATGACCTCTGCTGCCTGAATTATCATGATGGGCTGGAGAATCGGTGAACTGCCTGACGTCACCATCTTCCCTGCTCCGCCGATCATGTGTTGATCTTCCAGGTCCCTCTCTTACTGGTTCCTCAGTTTCAGCTCTGGCAGCAGGACCACGGGCTGAAGATGAATTATCAGAAACTAAATCAAGATTCTCTTCAGGGTCATTTGGATTTATCATCTTGGTCCCACCCTTGCGCGATACAATCGTCTTCTTCGACGACGCCTTCTTCTTCTTTAAAAACCCTATATTAGGTACCCAACTCGCATTTTCTTCTTTTTCTTCTTCGCGGTAGCTCTCTCTTCCTCTTTATGCTGCATTTTTCTTCTTCTTCTTCGCGGTTATTGGTGAATTTTGGTACTTAGGTTTTCCATTTTTTGGTACTTTTGCAATCTCTTTCCCGAAACAAAAATACTAGAGACAGCAGGAAATACAAGCGGCATACAAACGCTGCCTACATGTAAAATGAAACATTGTGTTTGGACTTTAGATGAAAACGACGCGTTTTGGCTACCATTCCCCCTCCCTTGTCTTCCCCAATGATTCTCCCTCCCTCTTCTTCCCAGAATCCCATTCTCTCGAAAATCGTCTTCCCCATTCTCCCCCACCTCCTTCTCTCCCCCATCTTTCTGCAAACCTGTTCTCCCACAGCGAGTAAAGCCATAGAATAATAAAGGGAAGAAACTAAGAAATGAGCTACCAAATGTCTTTTCTTCCGCTTCCTTTTTGAGCTTCAATACAATGGCTAGAAATCTAATTTCCTTCATCAAGGTCAGAATTTTAATCATGGTAATATTGTCTTTTACATTTATATTTTAAAAACTTTATTATCTGTGTATAATGCAACAAAAAGTTGAAGGAATAAGCGGCGATTTTGATAAATCAAAACATTCTATTAAATTGTTAAAATTTAGCACGCGGCTGGTCTCCTAACCCATTGCCGTCGGCAACTAATTTGAAAATATGACAGGGCAAAGAAGAAAGACTGTAAACCTGCAAAGTGCAAACCATGAAAAGAAAAAAAAGAATTAAATAAATCAACAAAACAACCAAGCAAGATCCACAAACACCCCCATGTTAGAGAAGACCCACACGAAGAAGATTCACAAGAAACTCTTACCAGTTTGCACCAACTTTTTCAACAGGGGCAGATCTACTTGGTTTGAAAACAGACGATGCCGAAGACAAAGACAACTTTTAGATCTAATTTTTTCCACTTTGTTTCAAAGCAGTGTGAAGAACACACGAAGAAGGGCCATGCAAAAACACACGAAGCTAAAGCACAATGCAAGCTTTGAATCTATGTCTTAAGGACGTATTCTGCAATCTTGTTTATCGAATCTCGTACGATAGTAACCTGCAAAACAAGAACAAGGGGGGTCGGGGTCCGGGACCGCTCCGACGATCAAGTTAGTGTAGGAGAGGAAATATATGATAGAGGGAGTAAAAGAATCTGTGAGCGTACTGTCTTTTCGTCATTGGTTTGGTGTTATTTATAGATGTCCCCTTGGGAAGGGGGTCTGTGTGACGAAAGTACCGGAAATCGGGACATCACTCGACCGTCATCCTCGATAAGGAAAACTGGTCTGATTTGGTCGGTCTCATCGCATTAATTGAGTATCTCTCCAATTAATGCTCAATTAGACCCTTTTGGACAGGGGCATTAAATGCCGCTGTATCTTTTGTCAATTTAGCAATTAATGGTGTATGTTTGTAGCGTCTCCGCATTAAAGGGGGGGATCTGTAGACCGGCGGCTGTCTGTCGTTCATAAATGCGGGAGTGATCTTGATGGGAGACGGGTCCAGGAGATATATCAGTACGTGAGCCGTCGTTCTGTCCTTAGCGTGTTCTCGAAGCTGGTTTAACCATCTCCTGCCCAGGTCGGGATAACCAGGGACTTGGCTCGTCCCCGGTTTCGGTCTCCCTAGTTGAATTCGGATACTGCATTGTGGTAGGTGCGAATAACGGGCCTTGGACCTGATAACCTTGTGGGCTCGGGTTCTGGGTGAGTTGGACACCCTTTCACTCTGTTTGAATAACAAGTCTCGGACCACACGAACCCTTCGGCATTTCGTCGCTTGAAGAACAAGTCAAGACCCATATTTCAGATTTCTCTTCCCGCATTTCTTCTTTTCTTTTTTTTTTTTTTTTTTTTTAATGTAATAGGTGACGTGGCATAAGCTGACTGTCTATCGTTTGTGCGTGCCGACTGTCCGTAGCAGAACTCCTTTAGCTGTGTCGTAGTTATTTATGTTGCATTTTTTGGTACCTCTGCAATCTCGTAATTATGTTTGATTTTATTATGGATTTTTATCAAATAAAAATGTAGAAAGTAGTGGGGTTTTGAAAAAGTTGCTACCTAGAAATTCTTGGCCTCTTATAATTAGTTTGCATTTGTGTATGTTAGCATTATTTGTTGTATTTCAAGGTGTGCGGATCTAGAAATGATTGTTAACTTTGGCATGAATTGATGTTCCTTTTTCAGGGCTTAATTTAACTTTGGTTTAGATTGAGTTGGCTTAGGATTCTGATATGTGGTAGATAATAAATTATCCATCCTCGCCATTTTCTGCATAACTAAATGACAGTATAAATTGGGTAAGGAAAAATACAATATAAACTAGAAAACTCAAAAGAAAATAAAGGAGTTACCTGCCGTGAATCATAGGCTTTATTAAGAATAAACAATGGTTGGATCCAGGTGGTTGATGCCAGTATTTGGCATATTCTATTCAACTTCCTAAAATTGCATAAAGATAACTATAATTGAAAATTGAAACATGTTAAGAGAGCATAAAAAATATTCACTGCATAGTATTCCTTATATATACGATTTAGAGAAGGCAGCCATTTAATTGGCCCTTAGAAAATTGGTTACTTATGAAGACCCTTTTAAATTTTCTGACCAACAACGAAATCCCAATGGTCACCTCTGTTTTACTCTTACCATTTTACCCTACCATTTTGTTTTCAGATAATTAACTCTTTCAATTTATTTGCTTGATGATTCTGGTAACTTCTTGCTCCACGGGGATAATTTGACGATACTAATAGAATGATTTTTTTTACATACCTTTTTTATTTGATAAACTGTCTATTTGGTTGGAATGCTGGTAATGGTACATATGGTCACTTGTACCACTGATTCAGTATCTTTCTAGATGTGTCAAGCGTACAGATTTAGGGTTGTTAGTGTACAGATTTAGGGTTGTACTGCCATCTTTTCTATTTTGTTGTTGGATTACAAGTTACTTCCATCTTGTTTACTAATAAAAAAAAATAAAAAAAAATTACAGGTTACTTCTATCTGATAAGAGCGTGTCATTATCGGCGATGTCGTATTCTTCATCGTTTGCTAAACAAACTCTAGATCAACATGTATGCTTCTGTCAGGTTGAGGCTCAAGTGAGATATGCTGGATCAACATTTGGATTTACTGATCTCCAAGATCTTTGTTCTTAGTGGTGTGCTCTGTTTTTTGGTAAAATGACAATTGAATGTATCTATGGAGTTCTGAATATAACCAGGCAGGAGTTTATTCTGATTTTGTTATGGAGTTTTACATTCTTAGTACTGTCTTATTCTTATCTTGTAAGTTGCTGATATAATTATAAATGAATTTTCTTAGATCAACTAATTGTTATTAAAAATAAAAAATGGGATATCGCATCCTTTTCTAGCTAGCTAGTTGAAACGTGAGCTCAGGTGTCCTGCATCTTCTGAACTTGAAATGGACTACCACAACTACACTAGCCGAATTTGCTGGTCCTGCATCTTCTGAACTCGTAAAATCTCATTTCAATTAGATAATTACAGACCAAACATAGACATCTATGGTCAAGAGATCCCAATTTATTCATTGTTTCAAAAGAGCATAAACCGTTCATATGCTGATCTTGGCAAATAGGAATGGCTGTAACCAGAGTTATTTTGTCCCTTTTTATTGTAAATCTGGTGAATCAAGCCTCAAGTTACACGGGAAAAAAAATCTCTTTCGAAAAATAATGTGCGCATTGTATACTATTGTTGCTCAAATATTTGACACTATGAAAAATAAGATTCAAACTTTCAGATCTCCTTAATTCATTGGTTTCCTTGGCCAATTTTCATAAATATTTACACTTTCAAAATACCAAGATACATCAAAACACAGTTTGTGAACCCTTGTGATATCTTACGCCCCAAGAACATCGAAACACAATTTGTTGTTATGTTCAAACCACTATCTTCGCGATCATAATTACAACCAGTCCTCCAAAAAAATCTTCAAAATAAATCTCATCCATCAGTCTATATCTGTTGTGATCCATCCAACCCAATATCAACTGGTTGTGATCCATCCCAAGGAAATTGTATCTGTAAAAATACAATCATAATGTCAATATACAAATCATAATGTCAATATCGAAAGTCATAAAAATTGTTTAAGAAATTAACATACTATGGTTGGGATGTTTGAGGTAGATTGGGTCACTGGATATGGGTGTTCTTCCCTTTTTTCCATGATGAAAGCTTTCTCTCTGAAATAATGTAAAAAATTAACAATACAAGCTTCAGATCGTTGCAACAAACCAAAAAGTTATCATATCAAGCATACAACCCAACTTTAACAATAGAAGAAATTGAGGTATTACATTGCACTTCATAGCAAACATCTTTCAATATGATATTTTAAGGTAATTATATCACTGAGTTACTGACTAGTCATGTAGAAATTTAGTATCAGATTAGCATATTAGTCCACAAATATGCAATAAAAAAAAAATCAGCTCAGTTATAACTTATGCCGGCGAGCAATGCTACAAAATAAAAAATAATAATCAGAGCTTGATATTGTCAAGTTACAATAAGCAATAAAAAATCAACCGACTCACCATTAAAAAAAACACATGATGAATTTCTTTATTTTGATAAACTAGAAGGAGCTCAACAGCAACAAGAAGTCGTTTTGACATCGTTTGTTGATGGATTTCTCTTACGCTATCTTCATTTTCACCGTTTGCTTTGCTCATAACAGACTTTGTGAAATAATTGGATTTTGATGTGGACAAATCATAAGAAGTTACTTCAAACAAATATATAGTTACGTCCGCTACTCAGAACAGGAGATGATTTCTCAAGGGTTCATTAAACCAACTTTTGCCATGATTTTCAAGGGGCTTACAAATTCAACTTATTCCTACCCAAGTGGCTTATTTATAATGGATGCAAAAATATATATTAAACAGCTAGTGCTAAAAAAAAAAGAAGGTAAAACAAGGGTTCTAAACGGAAATACCAAAGATGATGCGCAATGCTCGACTCCGATGACGGCAGACCCTCGGAATAGGGTTTCCTCCGACGACAGTAGAGATTTTCGACGACAGCAGACCCAAAGGATCCACAACGACAGACCCACAGGCGACGCGATTTTCTCCTCTCTCCGACGACGATGCGCAATGCTTGACTCCGACGACGGCAGACCCTCGGAATAGCATTTCCTTCAACGACGGCAGAGATTTCTGACGACGGCTGACCAACAGGCGACCTGATTTTCTCCTCTCTCGTGGCTGTTCTCTCCCAATTTTCTGCTCAATTTCCCCCTCCCATTTCGAGTTTTGTTCTTTTTCCTTTATTTAATAAATTAAATTAAATATTGTGGCTGATGTCAGTCGTGTCCCCTAAAGGTACGCAACAATGTGTATACGTATCACTACTCATTATTTAATGGTGAGAGTCGAGCCTTTGTTATCCTCTAACCAAGTGTCAGACTCCTAGAAGGTCCAGGTCAGACTCGAAGGATTCCATTCCTTCTTCCTCTTCTCCTATATTTCCTCAGATTTTGAACTGCACCAGACTGTTCAAGCCCTGATCAGTCCATCAAATCCACTTCTCAAAACCCTAGACCCACCTCAGGTAACCCCCAAAACCATCACAGCCCTAGACAGCACTTTCTGATTTGTATTTTTCTTGCCCTATTTCAGTTCCAAACCCTTTAGCATTCTTGAATTAGCCTTCTCAAGTAGAGAACTTCTAAAACCTACAGCCCATGTTTATTGATAGTAGAAATACCTCACATAATAATTGTCATCCTATATTGCTCAGGCTATCTTCATAGATATTATTGGATATCTAACAATAAGAAAATACACTAATCATATGGCTGTCCTTCAGACCTCTTCCAATAGTTCCTTTAAGAAAATCAAAAAACATTCTCAAGTAACCAGTAGTCAACCAACAAAAAATGAATTAATAAATAACCGTTAAACTCGTCAAGTTCACTGCTCAAGACTTTGTGAGACAGGGAATTAATCTGGGTTTCAACATCAGTCATCATAACAGGCAATGCAGATCGCCCTTGCTGGCCAGTTCGAGTTCCATTATGCTCCACTTGAGTTGAAGGGCCCTCCAAATCTCGATTCTCATTTGGTGTTGTCAGGTTGAGGTCTAAATTGGGATCCCGACTCTCATTTGCCAATACCATCCTCCTTCGACGATTCCCTCTTACAGGAGCCCCCCTGGCCTCCTGAGTACTCATGCTAGAAAAATCGAGTCTCTATCCAAGTCAAAAGCCTGAAGAACATAAATCAAGATGATAATATCACTTTTTCTTTAGGAACATGCTCAGCCAGAAAAAAACATACTGGATTAGACAAATATATAGATAATGCAATGGATTTTTAGGCAAACAGCTCTAATGTTGACGACAATACATTTCGAATCGAGCCAATTTCAATCAAGAAAACATGGTCCAAACTCTTGAGCGGACACAACAATAATAAAATTGAGAAAAAAGAACAGAATCCTCTTAATTTAAACTTTGTTGCCTTTTAAAGAAATTATTTGACTTCTACTTCCGCACCTAAAGAAGGCTTTAGAAAATCATATGACATTTTAAATTTATATGTATATATAATCTCAGTGATATTCGGGGGAAAAGAAAAAGAAGAAAAATGACGATTTTTTCTACTGAGAACTTTGACTTCTTTCTAAAGACCTTTTGGTTTTCAAAGACAAACACTCTATTGTTCCAAAACTTCAGAAAAAATCAATCCTACCATCCATATAATCCAAAAAGAAACCAAGAACTCACAAACAATGAAGTCCCAATTCCCTTGCGCCAAGAAAGGTCGATAAAGTCTAGTGCAAGCACAATCAATTATGACAATGCGATTCAAAAAACAAGCTGAATAGGAGAAACACAACAAAATAATAATCTAAATGATAAAACTTTTTAAACAAGAAAAAAAATGGAACTAAAAAAGAAGGTACCTTTATGCCGGGACTTTCAAAAGCAAGACAAAATGATTCCGTTCAGGCTCGGATTCATATAAACATAATACTTATACATACACAAACAAATGCTCTTCGGCATTTGTATGTGTATGTATGAGTATTTGTATGTATATGTATGAGTATTATGTTTATATGAAGAGCATTTCTCATCGAGTAGTGCTAGGGGCAGGGATGTTTGTGCAGGGAATGCGCAGGAACGGCTTTTAAAATGTTTTCTTTTTCTTTTTCTTTTTTTGAAAAAGGTTTACACGTAATTTACAATTAAAAAAATAAATAAATAAAGAACTCCAGTGCACATTTCGACGCAGTTGGCACATTTCTTTTTAGTACTCAGTACTTGTTATGATCCCAATAATTGTGTAAGTGAAATGCAAGGAATTAATGAATGAATACAACAATGGAAGTGGTGAAATGATGCATGGAATGGATTGAGTAAAATGTAAATGGATAATGTGTGAGTCACGCAAATGCACTTCGAAGGACATCTTCCTCCATCTTAGAGTTCTTACAAATATTCCAGATTCTAGATGATCTTTGCATAACCCCCTACCTTCCCTCTATATACTACTATTGACAATAACAAAGCAAAAGGCCATGGGCCACATCTAAACCCATAGGCACTAACAACTAAGTCTAAAACAAATAACTAACAAGTAAAGGCCCAACAAGCCCTAACAAGCCTGGCCCGAGTTCTTAACAGTCTCCCCTCCCTTTAAAGAACCTTGTCCTCAAGGTTCATAACCAACATAGACAATAGAAAGTAACTTGGAACAACTGTAATACACTTGATGCATAGAATTTCTGAACTTTTGGAGCTGGTTGCCTCTGCAGATCATGGTGCCAGAATACTTTGAATCTTCGACTGAATATTGCTTGAGAATAGGCTTCTAAAATTTCTGCCATGTTTCTGAAAAAAAAAAAAAAGTTTCTAAGCTACCCTCATTTGGATCTTGAAGAAAGCAAATAAGCAAACTCTGAGGAATTCCACTTCTAGGATTTCTGATAAAATCATTGAGTCTATTCCACTAAATTCCTGAATGATTTCATAAGCCACTGTCAATCCATAAGGAGTGTTCATATAAGAACCCATAAGAACAATAGGAAAGTAGGAATTTTGAATGTCTTCCTCGTTGAGAAAATTAGGATATTGCCCAATAGAATTCAGCATGATAGCAACACTACTTGGCATGCCAATTTGCCTAGCTTGGATTTTGAAGCAGATGCACATTGTAGCTCCTATTAACCTCAATTTCAAATCATGAAGAAAATTCTAGAGAATTGAAGTGAGACATCCCTCTACTGCAACCAGCCATTTCTTCCCAACTTCACATGTGGCAGCAAGGGTTGAAATAGACAGACCAACAATCTTTCTAGCATCCTTTGTTGATTGTTGTCGTGTATCCTTAAAATAAGCAGGAATAGTGACCACAGCTTTACCAAGGTACGCCTCTGCCGTTTCTTTCATCTTGGTGAGAACAAATGCTCCAATCTGACTTAGAGAATACTTTTGTCCATTGGCTTCAACCATTTCTAATCCAAAGCTTGAATCACTAAGAACTTAATCTTCCTTGAAATAATCTTCTCTTCCTCTATCAACAGGCTTAAAGACCAATTTATTAGAACCAAGAACTATATGAGCATCTTTCTCTTTTCCTCTATCAAAGGGTTCAAAAACACCTCTAAGTGGTATTTCCTCAAATAATTGAGGAGGAGAGATCTTAAAAAGACCCGAATTCCACTCAAAACCGGTAGGAGTTCCTTCAAAAATATCACCAACGTTGTGACAATGGTCTCCACAAAATTTCTCAAGCAACTCAAATTTCCCCACCCACTTCGAATTTTTGAACAAATAGGATCAAGAAATACATCAATGTAGATATATGCCAAACTTAGTGTACAATTGCTGTTAAATTGTGATACATCTGGTGCCATTTGATTTATCCAGGATTACTATCTGACCATTTGATGAAGTCCTTTATTCTAAAAAGCTTCTGAGCAAAAATGGCAAATGTGTCTTTGTTGTCGAGAAGATATTATTTGACAACTCATTTCTGGACCGTTAGATAGCCACGTGTCATCATCTATATGTCTGTATAAATATAAACTTAAGCTGGCTTTTAGGGTTAATGATTCTCATTTGTATGTTTATGGAGAGGCTGAGAGAGAGAGAGAGCGTTAGCTCTGAGCGATGTTCTAGGGTTTTGTGAATCTTGAGAGAAAGAGATGATCTGTTGGCTCTCTTGTACTCGAGAGTTAGCACGACTGTGTAAACACTGAGACTTTTGCTGATTCTTCAATAAGAATGATCTCTGAGGCTTTTCCCGCAGTGGATGTAGACTATTATGGTCAAATCACGTAACTCTAGTGTGTTTTTCCTTTTACTTTTTTACTGCTTTATTTTCTTGCTGATTATCATATACTGTTGGGAGTCTTATTTTTGGTTGCTAATCTGTGGATATCTGAAACCTTAAGATTTCAAGAACTCAAATCTTTGTGAGAAAGTTTCGGGAAATTAGGTCACTGGTTTTTTAAAACTATAATAATTGGTATCAAGAGCTTTAGGTTTAGATGAGAACCACGAGATTTGATGTGGAAAGATTTACGGGGGATAATGATTTTGGGCTCTAGAGGATCAAGATGAGGGCACTACTAGTCTAACAAGGCTTGCAAGAGGCCCTCAGTGGTGAGAAAAAGAATGGGGCGTTGTCCTCAGAATCTGGAAAGGAGGATGTCTTGGAAGACATCCTTCAAAAGGCACACAGTGCCCTCATTCTCTCTCTCGGGAACAAAGTCCTGAGAAAGGTGGCAAATGAGGACACGGCTTCTGGGATTTGGTTGAAGTTAGAAAACCTATACATGACTAAATCTTTAGCTAACAGATTGTACAAGAAAACAAAACTTTATACATTCAAGATAACCCCTGGACAATCTATAAGTGAACACCTAGATAGCTTTAACAAGATTATATTAGATTTGGCTAATATAGACATAAAAGTAGATGATGAGGACCAGGCTATTCTTTTGTTGAGTTCTTTAGACTCATCTTACCAGAACTTAAAAAAAACCAAGATGTATGGTAAAGATACCTTAACCCTTGATGAGGTACAAGCTATACTTCATGCCAGGGAGCTTCAGAACAGCACTGAAACGAAACAGGAACATGGTGAGGGTCTTAATGTGAAAGGTAGAACAGAGAAGAGAGGTAAGAAGAGTAAAATTGAGAATAAAAGGAACATGTCTAAGTTTAAGGGAAAACAATTGAAATGTTTCCTGTGTCACAAGGAATGGCATTTCAAAAGGGATTGCCCTGACAAAAGACTAACCCTAGGAACAAAACCAAGAAGGAAGGGGATGCATCCGTAGTTCTAGAGGGCTATGAGAGTGCTAAAGTCCTAAATGTGGCTGAGGTGAATTTAGGAAAGGGATGAATCCTGGATTCAGGATGCTCATTCCACATGTGTCCCATTAGAGAATGGTTTGAAATATTCTCTAAATTACAAAGAGGTCATGTGATCCTAGGAAATAACAAATCTTATAAAGTCATGGGAATTGGGTCCATAAGACTCAAAGTACATGATGGTAAGGTACATACCTGAACTAAAAAGGAATTTAGTATCTTTGGGTATGTTAGACAATGCTGGTTACACCTTTAAGTCTCAGGTAGGGAATCTTAAGATTATGGAGGGATCTCTAATTGTAATGAAAGGGATGATTGAAAATGGTCTCTATACCTTAATTGGGGAGACCATTGTTGGGGAGACGTCTTCTGTCCAGAATGTGATAGAAGACAGATCTGTGCTCTGGCATAGAAGATTAGGGCATGTTAGTCAAAATGGTCTTTTAGAACTTCAAAAACAGGGTCTTTTAACTAAAACAAACCTGGATAAACTTCCTTTCTGTGAAGACTATGTATATGGGAAAATAAAAAGGGTTAGTTTTGAAGGGCAACCCATGTGACAAAACAGCCCTTGGACTATGTGCATTCTGACCTGTGGGGACCTGTTAGGGTAGTCTCTCATGGTGTAGGGAGCTATTTTCTTTCCATTATTGATGATTTTTCTAGGATGGTGTGGATTTACATTTTCAAGAATAAAAGTGACACCTTTGAAAAATTTAAGGAATGGAAAACCCTAGTAGAAAATCAAACAGGAAGAAAGCTGAAGGTTTTGAGAACTGACAATGGGTTAGAATTTCTATCAAATGAATTTAATAATTTCTATAATAAAGAAGGGATCCTTAGGCATAAAATTTTTAAAAAAATCCCTCAACAAAATGGTCTGATTGAGATGATGAATATGACCATTTTGGAAAGGGTAAGGTGTATGTTATCAAATGTTGGTCTATCAAAATTTTTTGGGCAGAAGCTGCCACTACAACAGTTTATTTAATTAATAAATGTCCATCTTTTGCCATAAACTTTAAAACCTCTCAAGAGTTATGGACTAGGAAACCTCCCAGCTATGATTACTTAAGAGTTTTTGGATGTGTTGCTTATGCACATTCTAGAACTGATAAGTTAGAACCTAGGGCCTTCAAATGTATCTTTGTTGGGTATCCTAAAGGGGTGAAGGGTTATAAGCTATGGGTAAATATACCTGGAAAACAGAAATACATATTAGCAGGGATGTGGTCTTTAACGAATCTCAAATGGCTAGAGTACAAAAATTAGAACCTGTTAAAGTTCAAGATAAACCTTTAGAAGATGTACAGTTTGAGGTGGAGCTAAATACCTCATCTGAAGTCCATCCTGATCAAAACAGGGTAACTGAGGACACAAACTTAAAAGACCTGGATCAAGGTGGAGCTGACTCCTATGTCTTAGTAAGGAACAGGAAAAAGAGAATAATTAAACCACGTCAAAGTTATGGGCAGGCAAAACTCATTGTTTTTGCCCTCACAGTAGTAGATGAAGTGGTTTATCAAGAACCTAAGACTTATAAAGAGGCTGTAAGAAGTAGGGAAGCATCCAAATGGATACTTGTCATGCATGAGGAAATGGAGTCTCTTAATAAGAATAAAACCTAGGAACTAGTTAATAGACCTCCAGGGATTAAATTGGTCGAGTCAAAGTGGATTTATAAAAGGAATGATGCCATACCCGGGTAGAGGGCATTAGATATAAAACTAGACTAGTGACAAAAAGTTTTATTCAAAGGGAGGGTATTGATTTCAATGAAATTTTTTTTCCTGTTGTAAAACATAGCTTTATTAGACTACTGCTTGCTTATACTGCTTTTGAAGATATGCATTTAGAACAACTAGATGTTAAAACTGCTTTTCTCCATAGTGAATTAGAAGAAGTGATTTATATGCAACCCTTGAGGGTTTTATAGGTGAATTAAATTCTGACAAAGTGTGTTTGTTAAAAAAATCTCTCTATGGACTGAAACAATCACCTAGGCAGTGGTATAGAAGATTTGATACACACATATTACAAAATGGTTTTAATAGAAGCTGTTATGATAGTTGTGTCTATTACAAACATGTTGATTAGACTGTGATATATCTGTTATTGTATGTTGATGACATGTTGGTTACTTGTAAGGATTCTGTTCTAATTAACCAAGTTAGATGCATGTTAAAGACATAATTTGAAATGAAAGAATTGGGCCCTGCCAGAAAGATTTTGGGAATGAAAATATTAAGGGATAGACAAAATAGAATTATGTTATTGTCTCAAAATACTTATATTTATAAGATTCTCAAAATATTCTGTATGGATCAAGTTAAACCTGTTAATACACCTTTGGGACAGCATTTAGAATTGTTGCAAATCAACCTCCTACTTCTGAATCTGATATTGAGTTTATGAGCAAAATACCATATGCTAGTATGGTAGGTAGCTTAATGTATGAAATGGTCTGTACCAAACTAGACCTCACTTATGTTGTTAGTATGGTTAACAGGTTTATGGGAAATCTTGGAAAACCACACTGACAGGCCATTAAATGGGTTTTTAGATATCTTGTAGGTTCAGCAAAATTAGGAGTGGTTTATGGGTTAAATGTTAAGAAGGGATGTGAGATAGAAGGGTTTGTAGACTCTGACTATGCAAGAAATGTAGACACTAGGAAATCCTTAACAGAATATGTGTTCACGGCATTTGGGGGGCAATTAGTTGGAAATCAAACTTACAAAATGTTGTAGCTTTGTCTACAATTGAAGCTGAGTATATAGCCATTACAGAGGCAATAAAAGAGGCCATATGGATAAAAGGAATTACGAAAGAGTTGAGTATTTTTAATGGTACTGTCACTATCCATTGTGACAACCAAAGCACTTTACATTTAACAAAAAATCAGGTATTCCATGAAAGGTCCAAACATATAGATATTAGGTTTTATTTTGTAAGGGATGTCATAGAGTCTAAGGTTGTTAGTGTGGAGAAAATCCCCACTGAAGATAACCCCTCAGACATGATGACTAAGTCCCTCACCTCTTTGATATTCAGACATTGTCTGAATTTAATTAGCATGGAGTCTGGTCTAAGTCCCTACTAGAGGGATGATGCGGGACAACTAATGATGAGAATTTAGTAAACTTGGTAAACTAAGGTTTGTCAAGGTGGAGAATTGTAGATATATGCCAAACTTAGTGTACAATTGCTGTTAAATTGTGATACTCTAACGTGTTATTTTATAGCCAATGATGTGTAGACAAGTGGTGAGATCTGGTGCCGTTTGATTCATCGAGGATTACTGTCTGACCATTTGATGAAGTCCTTTGTTCTAAAAAGCTTCTGAGCAGAAAGGGCAAATGAGTCTTTGTTACCGAGAATATATTATTTGACAACTTATTTCTGGACCGTTAGATGACCATGTGTCATCATCTATATGTCTATATAAATATAAACTTAAGCTGGCTCTTAGGATTAATGATTCTCATTTGTATGTTTACTGAGAGGCTGAGAGAGAGAGAGAGCGTTAGCTCTGAGCGATGTGCTAGGGTTTTGTGAATCTTGAGAGAAAGGGAGGATCTGTTGGCTCTCTTGTACTCGAGAGCTAGCACGACTGTGTAAACACTGAGACTTTTGCTAATTCTTCAATAAGAATGATCTCTGAGGCCGTTCTTGCTATGGATGTAGACCATTAGGGTCGAATCACGTAACTCCGGTGTATTTTTCCTTTTACTTTTTTACTGCTTTATTTTCTTGCTGATTATCATATACTGTTGTGAGTCTTATTTTTGGTTGCTAATTTGTGGATATCTGAAACCCTAAGATTTTAAGAACTCAAATCTTTGTGAGAAAGTTTCGGGAAATTAGGTCACTGGTTTTCTAAAACATAACAATCAAAGATTTCCCTACCTCTATCAAAGGGCTTAAAGACCACTTTAAGTGGCAATGAAGCAAATAGATGGTGAGCACAGAGTGTCTTACCCATCCCAAAAGAATAAGCTCGATGATGCATTTTCTTGAACACATTGATTGAAAGAATCTTATGGCCATGGGTTGCATTTGGGCGTCACTTAAGAAGGTTCTGGAGTTGTGGATCTATGACCATCAGCTGCTCCACCATGCTCCATTGTGCCACTGCTAGGGATCTTCCTCTCACAGACAATGAATAGAGAGTGGGAGAGATGACATGGATGGAAGGGAAGGAGAATTCCTTTGTGTGAAGAAATGAAGGAAAATAAAATCGGAACAAGGTTTTTGGTTGAGTTTGGAGAGAGAACTTATCAATTCCCTCTGTAGCTTGTTCGAGAGAGGTCACCAACGATTTCTCACCGAGGCCAACAACGGCATCTTCTGGTCCCCCTTCAACCACACCAATCTCGTGTATCTCCATCACATTTTCTACGGCCCCTGTATTCCCATCAGAAATTTCATAACCGAATGAAATCGTATCCGAGGGAATCAGATTGTCTTCCCCATTCAAACTAAGATCCCTTTTCTCGTCATCTGCGTTGGTATCGTAAATTTTATCTGGCTTCTCTACCAAGTCATCGCCTACGATTTCTTCGATCTTTGCTGGTTTATTTTTTTCATTGTTGGTCCTAAACGATTCATCGTCCTCATCAATTTCTATGGAAGCATTTCTAGAGTTTCCGTCGTCTTCAATTTCTTCAGAAACCTCTTCTTCGTTGTAAGCTCCTTCGTGCTTTGGTGCGTCTTTGACTTCGTTTAATGGAGTTGAGTCGAAGTTGTCACTCTTTACCAAATTTCTTTCACGATTTCTTTTTGTATTTCCCCTGTTTGAATCTTTGAGTAATTTTCAAGCAGAGCAACCCGATTAGGAATAAATAGATTAATAATAAAAAATTTAATGAATGCTGCTCTCAATTTGTCCATGGAGGATTGTAGGTTCATGATACCAATTGTTATAAACTTAGTAATTGTGTAAGTGAAGTGCAAGAAATTGATGAATGAATATAGCAATAGAAGTGATGAAATGATACAGGGAATGGATTGAGTAAAATGTAAATGGATAATGCGTGAGTTACCTAGATGCACTTCGAGGGTCATCTTCCTTTATCTTAGAGTTTTTACAAATATTCCAGATTCCATATTCCTGATTCCAGATGATCTCTGCATAACCCCTACCTTCCCTCTATATACTATTATTGACAGTAACAAAGCAAAAGGCCATGGGCACATCTAAACCCATAGGTACTAACAACTAAGTCTAAAATAAATAACTAACAAGTAAAGGCCCAACAAACCCCAACAAGCCTGGCCTGAGTTCTTAACAATACTCCTTTCGAAACCCAATCGACACATTTCTCTTCTTCCTCATTTCGACACAGCAGCATCATTTCGTTCATTCATTCGTCTCTCTTATTTCGACTCAGTAGCAGCATTTCGTTTGTCTGTTCGTCTACCTCATTTCGTCTATTCGTCTACCTCGTTTCAACCTTTATAACTATTATTTTTATGGATAGAACAAAATCCCCTTCATTACAAAATCTAAGTAGCAAACTGGCAATACTCAAGGATTGTTTCCCCTGCTATTTGAATTCAAAGCAAACAAGGCATCTCATAATTTAAGAAAAAATGCTCATAATCCAAATTCAGTCAAGAACAAAATGGAATCAACTATCGAAAGAGATAGAGAGAGAGAGAGAGAGTACCTTCATGGCAATACTCAAGGGTTGTTTCTCTGCTATTATACCTGATAATTTCAAGAATTCTTCAAGAATTATAAACATGAAATTTCTACAAATCGTAAGAATGTAGAGACAAAGCACAGGGAAGATAAAGATCGTGGCGGGAGAGAGTGAAATGAAGAGAAATAAAAAAGACACTGTTTAATTTAGGTGCGAAACGCACCATTTAATTTTTCCTGCACAACACCTACACAAATATTCCTGCACTTAGCATTTTCCTACTCATATAAGGTAGGCGCTAGTGAGTGGGACGGCTTGTGAGAGAGGCTCATTGTGACGGATGGAGGAGGGGAGATTCCATGCATAGATTTTAATTTCATACCGTATCAGTACAGTCGAAACATGCTGTACCGGTCGGTTCTCCGCTACATACTTTAGGGGTGTACTGTTTCGGCCCAAATAACGGCCTGTACCAATCGTTTCGGTCAATATTTCGGCCGGTACCGGCCTCATACCGATAAACATTTCGACCGGTACCGGCCGTATCGAATTTTCGATTTCGGCCCTTCATTTTTTTTTTTTTGCTATTTTTTACTTCAATTAATACTATATTAATTATATTTATATATTTATATATATAATTATTCATATATTGACTATTATTTTGAAATATAATTTATATTTGTATTTATATATATAATATTTGTTATATAGACTATCCTGAAATGGTATACGGAATGGTATCAGTACCGAAATATTTCGTTCCAGTGTCTTAATCAATATGCTCACCGGTACGGTATTCAAAAATTTGATTCTGTGTCCATGTGGCTTTGCTCGTAGGATGGACACGTGTTACTATTTTTTGTTTTTTTGGTTTATAATGCACTTATTAGTAGCCACTTATTGCTTAAGTCGAACTAATTTTACTTGCTTTTTTTAAAGAGATTATAATAAGATTACTACTTTTTTATTATTCAATACTGTCTTATTAGTCAAACAGACTTTGAGGATCTTAAAGTATGAGGATACTTTACTGTGTAAAGTTAAACTGTTTAAAGCCAAAAGATTTCCTAATTGCTCTCTTGAGTCAAAGCTAGATTATAATTCTTTTTATACTTGGAGAGGAATCTTGGATGTTAAGAGAGTTCTAATCAGTAATTGCCAAATGAGGATTAGATATAGCAAGTTAACTCGAGTATGGGAGCATGTTTGGGTCCCTGGTTATAAGACTTTGAAGTTTGAGTTTCTCCTCTTGCTGACTTAGTATTAACAGAGAATGTGGAATTCTTGATTGATGTTTACTCAGGTTGGTGGAATGTAAATAGAGTTAGAACTCTCTTCAATCCAAAAGTTGCTACTGATATTCTAAAGATAGTATTGAGTCATGGCCAGGCATGATGACACTTGGGTTTGGAGGTATGAGAGGAATGATACTTTTAGCGTAGAAGTGCTTACAAACTATTGAGGAATTCTGCCACTCAGGATTCTACTAAAAGATCTAGAGCTTGTGAAGATAAAAATGTGTGCGAGGCATATTTGGAAAATGAAGCTTCCTGATAAGATTAATGTTGGAAATGAGCCGGTCAACAAACAACAGATAGGAAATAACGCAACGAAAAATAACAAAGAGAAAATACGACAATCACACAGAACATACAATGAACACCAAGATTTGAAATGGTTTGGCTCAATACAAGCTTACGTTCACTGTTGGGGTTGGTCTCAATGAATCACTATAAAACAGAGATGGAGTATAGGAGATGAATCACAAGATTCTTATGAAGAAACCACTCTCCCTCACATACAAGTTGCAAAGCACTCTCTCACACTCTCAAACCTCTCTCAGACGCTTTCTACAAATCCAAAACAAGAAAATGAGAACCTTACACATTCTACTTCAAATGAAATGTCATGCCCCTTTTATATGGCGCATCTCACTTGAGGAAACTCTCTCGCTCCAGCGAAAGACTATTTCAAATAGTGCAAACCCTGGACCAAGAACATTAGCTCGAAGCAAAACATCGAGTAAAGTGCTAGGGTTGCACTCTTGCTGAGTAAAGTGCTAGGGTTGCACTCTTGCTCGAGCGTGCTATCGAGTGTACTGTCGAGCAAAGTCACTGTCTAGAATCTTGCTCGAGTTGGAAGTCGAGAAAGGGTCGAGCGAACTTTCTGTCTGGAATCTCGCTTAAGCTGGAAATCAAGCTAGGGTCGAGCGAGCATACTCTTGAGGCGCTTAATTCAATACGAATTCAAGCCACCTCCCAACAATTAAAGTCTTTGCATGGAGGGTCTATAGAGAAGGGTTATCTTCAAAGTAGAATTTATACAGGAAGAAAATAGCGGAAGATACCAAGTGTGATTTCTGTGCTTTCCTAATTGAGGATATAACTCATGCTTTTACATCCCTCATCAGTGCTCTTACCCCTGTGGTTTCAGTTAAACATGCTGTAATGGAAATTTTGACAAAAAAATCTTCCTCCTTGCCTAGGCCTTCTGGTATAGACGTAACAAAATGATCATTGAACATATTCGACTCGACCCCTATAGGTGGTGAATCATGCTTTAGAGATACAACATGCATATTCATCCTCTCTTTCTGTGCCAATACCTAGGATGAACCATCAGTGTTTTTGGAAGGCTCCCTTATTGGTTTTTTTAAACTGAATGTGTATGGGGCAACTTTTTATAATTGCAATAAAGCTGGGATAGGTATTGTATTAAGGGATGAGGCAAGACAAGAACAATGATTATGGTAGTTAGTATGGCAGAGCAAGAAGTTTTTGAACTCGAAACAGTGGAGTTGTTGGCAATGCTTTGTGGGCTGCAACTTAGTTCAAATTATTTTAGAAAGTGACAGTTTGATTCTAATGGAAGCTTTACAAGCACCAATACAATCTATGTCTATATTTAAAAATTTGCTATCAGAAGTCCAGCGTTTACTCAAGCAGTTTGCAAAGTATAGGATTCAACATGTTCTGCGCATAGGTATTCAAGTTGCTCACCACTTGACTTGTTATGCATGGCGGGTATCTGATGTGGAGATATGGATGGATTCAATCCCTCTTTTCCGTTTCTTGATTTCTTTGACTTGACCAATCTCATTTATAATATGAGTTTCTCTATTAATGAAAGATCACATTGTTATAAAAAAAACTATTTTGCTTATTATTTTCCTCTAAGAATTTTTTCACATCTTTAATCATTAAAATTTTTTTAAAAACATAAAACTTTACTAATAATCAAATCATCAATCATTAAGTAAATTAAAAAAAAATGAATAGTAAATGGACTGTATGAACTATGAAGTTGCAAACCTATCATTATCATTTTTAAAGAGATACGCTATTGATCATTCCCACACAATATAACTAGTCATGATTCTCACACCACACGACAATATGTAATTTATCTTCTCTTTTGACAAAGTAATTTATCGTTTTTATCCTTTTATTTAAAAATACAATTATATATAACAATACGTGTATGTTTAAATAAAAAGACAAAAATGACAAATTACATATTGGTGTATAATGTAGATTTACGTATGAATAGATTTAAAAAAAAAATTGGAATAATAGATTAGAGAGTTTATTACCAAGCCAATGTATAGAGTACATTATCTAACATCGTTTAAATAATCAGATTTGATTTATTAAACTTAAGTTTTAAAAATTTATTTTTTAAATTGAATTATATCACCTAAATAATATGTGATGTAGAGTAGTGAACCCCCGAGCCCTGACAATAGACCATAATGTGCCCATGAGTCTATATCGAAATTCACGACCTTGTTGTGGCCGTCGTTTTCTAAACAAACCCTAGGCAGCTCAAGACACAGAACCTCAATTAGTTGTTGTGGTGGTGGATATAAGAAAAAAATCATGTCACAAATGGTTGTGGGTGTCTTCGTAAATCCAGAGTCACTCGTGACCTCAAGTCGTTGTGGCCCATGGGTGTTTAACAGTCACAAGCTTCAGGAAGAAAAAGTAAAGGAACAGGAGAGAAGATGAAGAAGAGATGACAAGATGGTAGAGGGAATAAACAAAAGAAGAGATGGAATCAAAGCTTGGAGGTAGAACAAAACAACGGAGGGAGAGAGAGAGAGGATAGGATGGGAGAGATTCTTAAATGAGTTGTGTTTCGAAGTTTTCTTTATACTAAAACACTAAAATAAAAAGACTTAGCACGAAACTTATTTAGTGACAAGGCAGAAAGTCACTGCAATATATATTGGAATAGACTAAAAGAATAGAATAAAAGAATCTGTAGCTGGTCTTTTCCAGGCAAATAAAATTGCAAAACTAAATATAGACGGTACAACTTAGAGAGCTGCTAAAGGTAAAAAGAACTACCGAAACAAGACATGTTTTAACACCACAATTATACGTTTATTTAATACAAAGTACCGCACACAGACCAAATGAACGAACTGCAGAGAACTGACTCAGCTCCAAGAGAGCATTCAAAGGTATTTTCTGCCCCATGGAAAGCAGCAACTTTGAAAGATTGAGCAAGAGAATAGAAACCCAAATGATGAGTACCGTTAAAACTAAAAAGCACGTAAAGATGAGCTATTTATGAAAAACGAGAATCAATGAATGATAACAAACCTTAGCATTGTCGTCGGGATCTTGCCTCCCCCGCATGTTGTTGTATGGTGTTCCATTAGAACCTGGTACCCTACCCACCCCAATCTGCCTCTCTTCGCCGACTTTGTTAACTATGTGAGTAAAACCATCAGCTGATGTGGGTTGTTCTCATCCCACTCACCAAATTTGGGAACAACAGCACCTTTTTCAGGCTGTTAGATAGGAACCAAAATAGTTAAGGTTTAACAAAACACTGAAGCAGAGTTATCTAAGAGTGAACTAACAAATGATTTCAATTTAAATAGTTTATCTAGTCTCTGTCAAAATATAAATCACTACCTGATAGTTCGAGAAAAAATGTTAAAATGTAAAAGGTTGTTTCAATTTAAATAGCAAAACTATCAGGAGTCACATGCCTCAAATAAAAAACAACTAATCACAATCCGATCTTTCAAACACACCATGACCAAGCACAACACTCCTCCATTCCTGTGGAGGAGCTTTTGGAAGACAAAGACACCTTTCAAGGAGCCTTTTTGGTATGGATAGTTTCTTTGAGGAAGATCCTCACTCTAGACAACTTGAAAAAAGGTCAAATCCTAGTCATGAATTGGTGTTGTATGTGCAAGAAGAGTGGAGGGCCCGTTGACCACCCTATTACTTCATTGTGAGATTGCCTTAACTTTATGGAATGAAGTCTTCGCTCGGTTCGGATTAGCTTGGGTGATGCCGAAAGGGTAAGAGATATTCTAGCTTCTTAGAGAGGCATTCGGGGCAACTCTCAAGTTGCAACAATCTAGAAGATGGTCCTAACCTATCTATGGTGGAGCATTTGGAGGGAGAGGTATGCAAGATATTTTGAAGATCAAGAATGATGAATGGATGAGCTTAGAAACTTATTTTTCAACACTTTACTACATTGGTCGATTGTAATTGATTTTTATGGCATGACCTTCCATGAATTTCTTATATCTCTAAACTAGTACGCTTAGGCGGTGCTATTGTGTATGTACCATATATCAGAGACATCACCATAAATCAAGCACCAGATCAGCTCAAAGATAATTAGATGAGATTTGTGACTGTAACAGTCGGATTAACCACAAGAATCAAGTCCTGTAACAGCCACAATATTTCAACCAAGATTATAGTTAACTTTCCTAGAATAGTTTTATAATCTTTGAATATATTTAGCACACAATTCCTTTGTAAGGTAGGGATTGGCTAAGTGATATATATAAGGTAGGGACTAGTGAGTGGGAAGGCCTGCGAGAGAGGCTCATTGTGATAGATGGAGTGAGTGGGCGAAGTGCTATATATATAACATAGGATGGACACGTGTTATTCTTTTCTAAATCTCCACATTTGGAATTGTCCATTTATGAAGATGCATTAATAATGGGTAATTAATAATTAAATATTTTTTAATTATTTATAAGTATTAAAATAATTAATTTTATCATAATTGAATATTCTATCTATTATATATTAATTAATAATTATATTTTAATAAAGTTATGAGTTTAAAAAAATAAATTGTAATCATATTATATTTAAATTAAATTACTAATCGATATTTAAAAAAATAATTTTTACTTATTCCTCATCCAACTATAATTTTTTACTAACTTAATTTTCTCTATCCAAATACCTATAGGTACTCCATTTCCAATTATTAACAATTGGATTTGCTTAAATATAAGCAAGAAAAAATGTATTAGCATAATAGTCGTGACATCCTGTAAACACAGGAGTAGCACTGGTGAAAGTGTGAAATGCTGCTGCGGTAGATCTCAATTCTATAAAATGTGGAAGAAAATGGTTGCGCATACGGTCCTAATTCTTAAATCTATCGTGACAATGAAAGCCCCAAAATCAAGATTTGTCAGACATAAAAACATATAATTGCAGGAAATCCCAGACAAATATTGCACCTAATACCTTTATCATCATTTCATCAACCTCTCGTGCTACATATTAAACTTATCAATTCACAGAAGAGCAATCAGGTATTCCAGAACAGGTTATAATTTTAGAGAGTTAGCTTCATTCTATTAACCATCCAACTACAAACATTGGAACAATCAATTTACAAAAACACTTGGAAGTTCTGAATTATGACATGTAACTTTGAGTCCCACCACACCATAGGACAAACCACTTGAGTGACAAATGAGACTTGTCCAGTAACAAAAAGAAGTAGGGTAAAGAGAAATTTATTCGCACATGGAACCTGCCATACAATATAAGTGACAGAAATGGTTGAATCAATAATGCAAATCTCACCCTCGAGAGCAAAGAGCCTATAGAGGATCCCGTTGCCTGCATAACATCAACATCAGAGGAAATGGCAGCCTTTAAAGATTCAATATCAGCTTGCAAAAGTAAAAATCTAAAGATGAGGGCAAATAACTCTTTCTTCAAAAATTAAATCCAATAAGGTTTTACATGTGGATACTGGAAGACGAACAGTGCTTGCCTCTAAATCTTCCACAGCCCAGATAAAGAATGAATATGATCAATAATTCAAAAGTAGTTACCTCCAACTCAAAATCAAAACTCATTGCCAAAATTTTCAAGAGCTCGTGGCTTGAATCTTTAGCAAAGATGGAGAAAAACAAGTGGAGAACAAATACCCAAATCTTCAATCTTTACCTCTATCCAGAAAGGCCAACACAGAGAAAAACCCACACACACAGAACTATGTTCGAAGCTAAACAAACCAACTTCAATTCTCCCATCAATCCCCCAAGATTTCACAATGGTAACCAA